>MSJI02000420.1:0-22658 GCA_001931905.2 Cladosporium sp. IMV 00045 | reverse complement strand
GGTGCAGTAGGCACTATTGCCGGATTCGCCAATGTCTTCCCGAAGACGATAGTCAGAATATATGATCTGTTCCGAGCTGGAAGGTTCAAGGAAGCCATGGAGTTGCATCAAGTTGCAGCGCTGGCTGAACAAGGATGCAAGGCCGGTATATCCACTGTGAAGTATGCAGCAGCACTCAACACAGCGAGGGCCGCGGGCATTGATGCAAAGCTGGCTTTGGAGCAACTGAGACCTAGACGACCGTACAAGGAGCCTTCTGAGAAGGAGAAGAGGAATATTGAAACTTTGATAGAGCCTTTGGTCAAGATTGAGTCTGAATTCTAGGTCTTTGGGCCATTCATTGGCATTCCTATGATACCTTACCCTTGATAAATCGAATGTGCTTTCCTAATTTTCCAAACTTCTCTCTTGCCTTGCTTAACGTGAGTTAACAGTGATGCTGATGATCTCTCTCGCTGTTCCTACGCGGAAGAATTATTCCGCAGCAAGTCACATTGTCGTCCGTGTAATACCACACGATGAATCCATCATAACATGCCATGTATTGCTTCCATGCTCCCCATGTCTTGAGGTAATGTGGTGGCGTTTGGACGCAACTGCCAATCTTTCCCCCGCTCGAGCCAAGAATGTTCTCGGTAACTACACAGTCACCCACGCAGCATCTTTTGCCCGATATTCTTCTTCACTCCACTACCGTAGTGTGACTTGTCCTGTCTTGACACACCCGGAAACGAAGCCCTGATAGCACCCCGCACACGGATATTGATCATACGGAGACGGATATGCGTGGAAAGAAACTTTTCCTCGGTTTTCCAGCTGAACACAAGGCGGAGCAAGTGATCCACCGGTCGGCTATTGTAATGGACCAATATTCAGGGGAATAAGTAATCTAACTACTTCTATACCCGCACTCTGTATCCGATGTATCTATCAGTCACAGAGCAAGATCTCCCATCTTGCTGCTTCAACCTGATCGAGAATGCCTGCCTCGAACCCCATTATCCGAGACATCATTATCACGCCTGTCGCATTCCATGATCCACCTCTTCTGAACGCTGTCGGTGTACATGAGCCTTTCGCATTGCGCAGCATCATTGAGCTCGTCACAGACCAACATGGCGAGCAATTATATGGCCTTGGCGAATCATATGGTGACTCAACTCACATCTCGCGGCTGCAAGCAGCATCAGAGAAGATCAAAGGTCTGAGCATCTATGACACCAACGCCATCTATCGCGCATGTGCAGAGTCCTTGGGCAGTGACAAGACGACCGGTGGCGATGGGATGGCAGGAATGGGTAAGTGATGACACTTTATATTAGCACAATCTCTGCGATGTTTTGCTGACACTGATATAGTTACGACTGCATCAGTCACGGATAAAGTGTTTTCACCCTTCGAGGTTGCATGTCTTGACGTACAAGGTAAATTTGCCGGTCTACCAGTATCTTCTCTGCTTGGTGGTGCCGTAAGGGACAACGTGCAGTATTCGGCATATCTCTTCTACAAATGGGCCGGTCATCCAGGCCAAGAACCCGACGAATACGGAGAGGCTCTGGATCCGGAAGGGCTCATCAAGCAAGCAACAAAGATTATTAAGGAGTATGGATTCAAAGCGATCAAACTCAAGGGCGGCGTGTTTGCGCCCGAAAAGGAAGTGGCGGCCATCAAGGCACTACACACTGCGTTTCCGGGAGTACCGTTGAGACTGGATCCGAATGCAGCTTGGAGCGTTGAAACATCGAAGTGGGTTGGACAGGAGCTCGAAGGGATGATCGAGTACCTGGAAGATCCTGCGCCGGAGATTGAGGGTATGGCTGCGGTGGCTAAGGAAGTTTTGATGCCACTGGCCACGAATATGGCTGTAGTTGCATTCAACCATCTCCCACCGAGTATTGCACAAGACGCAGTCCAGGTTGTGTTGTCCGATCATCATTTTTGGGGTGGACTTCGCAAATGCCAGACGCTCGCAAGTATCTGTGCACTCTGGAACATGCGACTGTCGATGCATTCGAACAGCCACCTAGGCATTTCATTGGCTGCTATGACGCACCTAGCTTCAGCGACTGAGAACCTCGATTATGCTTGCGATACTCACTGGCCTTGGAAGCGAAGAGATGAGGATGTTGTCAAGAACGGCGCTCTCAAGTGGGTCGATGGTGGCGTGGTCGTGCCAAAGACTCCAGGATTGGGGGTTGAGCTCGACAGAGAGCGACTCGCAGCGCTTCACAAGCAATACCTTGACTGTGGGCTGAAGAAAAGAGATGACACGGCCTACATGAGGCAGTTCCAGCCGGATTTCTCTGCCGCGGTTCCAAGGTGGTAAATAAGCTGCGTTCGCAACCATAGAGTAGACATCACACACTTTTGCTCAGGTCGTTTCATGCAATTGCTACAAGACCTTTTGCCCGATTGTAACGCAAGCTTGAAGATTAAATTACTAAACAAAGTGGTAAGGTCATCATGTAGCACGACGCAGTAGCTAGGCACTCGAGTTCTGAGCTCTTATGTAAACGAATTCTATGGATGATTCCCAAGGCGTTCTCAATGAATGGGGTGGGAAAGCCCTTCTTCGAGACCCCTTGCCAACACTAGCTCAATCAGTTATCTTCACATCGGCGTTGTTCAATTAGGAGGCTTCATAAACTATCGAAATCGCCAATCAAGTAATTGCAGCCTTATATCGAGATCGGTGACGAGCATGAAGCAACACACAGTCGAAAGCTTTATTGAGAACAGAGCTTTAGAAGTATCCCATTCGACGGTGCTTTCAATCGCAGGATGCAGAAAGGGAATTGAAATAGACTTCTATGTGCTCATGTGCCCTAATCAGCCATGGAAAAGAGATCGATACAGACTCTGCGAAGCCGCAATTGATTCGCTATTTCTACCACGCACCATATCCTAATAGGATAGCTTCAAGCCTTCTTATGCATAGTGGTCGCGCCTGCTTGATGGTTGGGAAAGATGAGGCTGTCAGCAATAACCACATTTTCCCGCCTGCTCGCGGTGAAGACTACAACCTCGGCGATATCCTCGGGCGTCAAGGGCTCGCAACCACTGTAGACCTGTCAGCTTTTGGCAATCTCGTCACAGCCTTAGTGTTCGCGATGGGTACTTACGCATAGACAGCATCTGCCTTGGACTTATCACCATAGAATCGAACGACTGAAAACTCGGTCTCAACCTGACCCGGGTCAATACAAATCACCCTGACCCTCTTTGCGATTAGCTCTTTCCGCAAGCTCTCGGTGAATGCTCTGACGGCCGCTTTCGTTGCGCAGTAGATTCCACCTCCAGGATATGGCTCGCGGCCTGCGATCGAGCCAATGTTGATGATGTCTCCAGCGCCTTCACCGTTGTTGCGTTTCAGCATTCCTTGAAGAACTTCCTGTGTCATGTTGACTAGGCCTGTGACATTTGTGGCAAACATGACGTTCATGTCGTCTTCCGCTATCTCAGGAGCTTTCGCAACACCTTTCACCAACCCGCTGCAATTGAATGTCAGTCCCAAAGCTGACTGAGAGCGTTGCGCGAAGGTGTATGCCATCTTTGCGGTACTTACGCATTGTTGACCAAGATGTCTATCTGCTGGAACTCGTTTGGAAGTCTGCTCACAAAGCCATGAACTTCGTTGGACTTGCTGATGTCTAGCTGTACTGGCAGGACCTGCACTCCGTCGCCAACGGCTTCACGGATTTCGGTTGCAAGTTGATTTAGACTGTCAATACGGCGAGCTGTGAGGACCAGTTTGAGATCTTTTGGGCATGTTCGGGCAAACTCGAGGGCCGTCGACCTTCCAATGCCCGACGACGCTCCTGTAACCAAGATAGTCTTGCCCGAGAGTCGTTGATTCATTCCTGACGCCATTTTGTAAAGCTATAATTGAAGAAAATGTCGATTGGTCCGAACACTAACATGATGAGGTTTATAAATGGAAGACAACACTGCGTTCTGGAATCCGATATCTTCGGCTACTTTCTCGCATTGTGTCGAAATGAAGTTTGCTCAAGAGCGTTTCCAGGATGGGAATGCTCCACCAAATTTCATCCGTTACGCATATCCGACGGATATGCGACGGAAAACCAATGAAATTTGGTGGAGAGATCCTTCGATGAACAGCTCGTAAGTGATCCGAGGTTTATTGCAGATCGAACTGCCGAGGCATTAAAGTCAGGCCAAGTCATTGGAGGTGATTTGAGATACGAGATATGGGCAGCCGTGACGTCGATGTTCTACTGTTCTTTTCTCGATCACGTGTATCAATCACATGTCTGCCAACATTCTAAATTTTTTTTATAATCCTAGCACGCAGCTAATTCACGACGGCGCTTGTCCGTTATATTGATCGCAAAAGAACCCGTCGAGATTACCTAGTCCAGATGAGACCATTGAGGCAAATTGATCCCACTCTCCATAGTCGGGTGTACCGCCCATCAGCAATCCATCCAAGCCGTTGGCTGTGTCCGTGAACAAACTTCCGTTCAGCTCCATAGGTGAGGCTGCTGTGAATGGATTCTCTGCCACTACAGAGTGCGATTGAAGCCCATCTTGAACACTGCCGAAGGGGCTTTGCGCTCCCGCGGCCAGTCTGCGTGAGGGAGCTCTTTCTCGTGTTGCTTCACGGCGCAGCTCCTCTAGGAGAAGACAATATCTCTCGGGGAGCGATCCTTTCTCCGCGACGCTGAAGATTTGAGATTGACATTGCGTTGCAGCTGATAGGTACTCTGTGGAATTTTCGGAGGAGCGCAATCTGTTTTGTATCACATAGATGTACAAAACAGTACTAGCTGTGAAGGCGAAATATGATGCAATCTGAAGTCCGTCAGCGCTCAATGTTTCTCTTTCCTTCTGCCTGATAGCCTATCGTGTGGTACAGAATATAACATGATATACTTTCGCCAACAGGGAAAGGGCTTACACATACCCAGAATGCGCGAGACATTTGTCGGCTTTGTGTCATCTTGCTGATGGTTCTTACCGTCTCCATGGCGGACATGAGACACTGGTTCACGCTTTCTTCGATTTGATGGTCGTTGTATAGCTCTTCCTCATTGGTATCTCCAGTAGCGCGTCGTCGTGCTGCGAAATTGCCAAGCAACAATGGACGATGCGTAAGGATGACCGCATGCCAATATGTAAGATTCAGAACGTTCCGTTGTCGTTGTACGATTGGAAGAAACATAGCCGCGTTGAAGGCTTCTGCTCCAAGAAACGATGCCAAGTCAGATCGCCAGGCAGCCAGTCTCTCATTGATCTCTGCGCATCTCTTTATGCGCAGATCTCTTGAGATAGGCTTCAAAGGATAGAGCCCACGAAGACCCTGTTTTACGATGCGAGCAAGCCTAAGAGGTCAGCTGGACGTCTGAAGTGAATTTGAGCTTTCAGAGAAGTGTTCATTGCAGGTCGGAAATCTCAAGCACGTCACTAAACAACCGTGCATGATAGGATCAGAGAGCAAAAGACTTACTTTATGTGCGCCAATGGAGCAAACATCGTTGATGAGTTCTGTGAATTTTCAGACTCTCCCAGATCTGGATTTGCAAGCTGATCATCTTCCACGTTCCTCGGAAACTCGACATCAATGTCTTCATCGTTGAACAATTGAGGCCTGCCCAGAACCACGCTAAGGTGTACGTCCAGAGTGTACGCGCACCAAAATGTCCTGCGGCGGCATTCTACCTCAATGTCACGTATTCCTGAGCGCGGCTCGGGCGTTTTACTTCGATTCAGCCCTGCAGCTAACGCAAGTTGGAAGACAGTTCCAAACGTACTCCAGCAGTGGTTGATTCGAGACTGCGTTAGAAGATAAAAACATTGAGTCAATCGTGCCTGGATGCTGGCCAAGCGGATTGAGCCGCTTTCTTTCGCAAGTTGTCGTTCCGCTGCCAAGTAGAATCGTTTGCTGCATCATGTCCGGTTAGTTAGGTTCCTGTCGAGGATTAAACAGTCGATCAAGTTTGAGTTGCTCGTCACCGAGAATATGTCGCCACTGGGGTGAACATGCCATTGGCCATAAAGGTGAAAAGATGGGCTCACCTAAGATCTGGAGGCCCAGGCTTCCTATCATCCGGCATGTAGACTCTGCCATGCGCGAACACCATGAACAGCAAAGCTGTCTTGGCTGGAGCGCGCTGAGGATCCTTCATCATGCCAAAGGTATCGTAAAACTCGGTGAACCACTTTTGGATGGTGGGTCTATGTAAGAAACGGTATGTCGGCATCGCGTAGTCAAAATACCGATTTATGAGCTGCTGGGCGTCTTCACGGGGTAGCATCATGCACAAGGACGAGTCGCCATTTGGCTCAACGAATGGAGGGTCGCCAAATGTGAAGATGTTGTCTGGCTGTGAGAATGAGGCTGTTTCTCCCAACCTCTTTTGCACTCTTTGGAGGAAGGATACTCCTGAAGCTGGTCCGATATAATTTCCATGTAGGCCCGCGAGTGATGATTTAGGGGAAGTAGGAGACGAAGCTGGTATCGATGGCGACAGCGAGGAGATCACATTTGCGTCTTCATGTGTCTTGAGCTGATCGGTGGAAGATGCGGGAACCGGTACAGCATCACCACCCCGCAACTCACCATGAGCAGGGAGAATCAGAGGCGCTTTTCCTCTTGCGTAAGCAGTGTTAAATGTACAGACAGACTCGGCGCGCTGACAAAAGCCACAAGGCTGGACGCCATTGCATTTGATCTTCCTTCTATATGGTAGCACGTTAGCTAAAATGGCTAGGCCTGATGTATAAAGACCTGCCAGCAGCCCATCTTGATAGCAGCGGCCGTACTGACCTTTTGCACCGATCGCAAGCCCTCGTCACCCTCGCTCTCTCGGCATTGCGTTTCCGCTTCTTGGAAGTATCGTCGAGCGTACTCATGAGCTTCACCCGATTTTTTTGCACAACTCGCACGCTTGACAATGGCAAGTGCTGTGCATAAGTTGGCAGAGAGGTGCGTGGCGGGTGCAGTGACGGCTACGGCGGGGAAGGCGGAGTTACCTTTCTCCGCGCTTCTCCATCCTCGGGGTTACCTAGGTAGGTATTTCACAAGCGGCTATGTGCGCAGGAGACAATTGCTCGCAAATGGGCGCAACAGCTTCAACACCGTGCTGATGCACGACTTCGTGCTTCTTGGCCTGTAGCAGCCAATACTTTCTTGAGGACCTCGGATGGTAACAAGTCATCGACATCGCAGGATAAGTCAGATGTGTCCGGCCGAAGTGTCGGAATCGAGTGACGAGTGCCCTCATTTCTGCTCAAACGACTGAGCTGTACAGTCGCCGCTACGGTGGGTTTCTTGCTTCCGTGGCCTCTGCAGCTACTGCTGAGCTTTTGAGAGTCGTCTGGTCTGGTGGACCTTTCGTTAGGGCGAAGCTCATGAAGATTGGTATGCGAGCTAGTCTACTGACTTGCTCTCTTCCTTCAATGGAGCTCAAAGACCAGATCTCAAAGCCATGGAGGTGGATATGGCCACGGGGCGTTTACAATGCGCAGCGGACGAGGCCGTCATCTTAGAAGGTGAAACATCTTGACACAATCCTCACGTTGAACCTTCTCAAAAGAGCAAATATGAGGTTACTCTTTCTCGTCTTTGTCAGCTAGACGTAGTAGATTGGAATTGATTGACTGAGAGACCCATCGGTGGCAAACAGAAGTCTCACTAGTTGCTACGACCTTCAACCAAGACAACTAGACAGACGAAGCATTCCATCGACCTCGGGCTAAAAATGCTTATGGGCAGGCTACTACAGTATTTTGTCCCTGGGACCCACTGCATGTACTCCATGTGACTGCTCGTGGGATTCGTAGTTCATCAAGTCGAGTTTAACCGTTGGAACGCACCTAACCTTCGGATGATTCCTCCACATCGCGAACGATAATCACCCGGCGGGGTAATTAAACTTGATGTCACCTATTGCAAACAACCTCGTGATAGGCCTAGTATAGAGCTTAAGGAACGACTATATGCTCGAAGGTTCCGCATTACTTCAAGAGCCCTAAGCAGAGGCGAAGCTTTTTGAATGCTTGTTGTCGGCTCGGCAGAGTATGTTTCTGTTCCGTGACAAATCTGGGAATAAGTTCCCCTCGAATATGGTCATGACCGTGGGTACTCGACTTCGATTCCGGCAGAATAAATCACGGATACCAGGATGCACACAGTCCTCGCCGATGTGTGACCACATCTTACGCATGTTATAGTGCGAGGCTTGCTCCTAGCTAGTCAAGCCGGTGGAACAACTTTGTCCGCATGAAGCCCATGAGATATTATTTCGACCGACGGAAAAAGGGAGAGGAGTCTCGTTACTTTGCATCGTTGCACACTATTGAATTGTTGCATGAATTGCCTTGCCTTGTCTACGACAGATCGACCATGTTGGTCCATCTCGTATTTGGCGCGAACCTTTCCAACAGGTTGCAAGGGCCTCTCCGTTGCTTTGAATGGCAAACGAGAAATTATATAAAGGCGAGGCAAGGACTGGACACTGAACGTCCAGAGCTCGAATATTCTCTTTTCCGAGATATCTTTGTTCTTCTTTTTTCTGCCCGAAAGCACGACGCTCTAAGCACATTCTCGCAAGCCAAATGTTATCGAAACCCACCCTTCGATGGGCGTTGGGGGCCATTGTTGCTGGCTCTTTCGCGGACGCTGGACCTTGCGACATTTATGCATCGGGCAACACTCCTTGCATCGCCGCACACAGTACCACTCGCGCCTTGTATAACGCTTACAACAGCCGGCTCTACCAGGTGAAGCGTGGCTCGGACGGGGCAACGACAGACATCAAACCTCTGTCGGCTGGCGGTGTCGCTAATGCCGCTGCGCAAGACTCGTTCTGTGCTGGCACGACTTGCCTGATTTCGATCATCTACGATCAGTCTAATCGAGGCAATCACCTCACCCAAGCTCCTCCTGGTGGTGCAGCCAGTGGTCCTGAAGCTAACGGCTACGACAACCTCGCCAGTGCGACTGGTGCTCCAGTTACTCTCAATGGCCAGAAAGCCTACGGTGTCTTCGTCTCGCCAGGGACCGGCTACCGCAATAATGCTGCCAGCGGTACAGCTACAGGGGACGCCGCCGAAGGAATGTATGCTGTCCTGGACGGCACTCACTTCAACGACGGCTGTTGCTTCGATTATGGCAATGCCGAAACCAACAATCTTGACACTGGAAACGGCCATATGGAGGCAATCTACTTTGGGACAAATACCATTTGGGGCTCTGGTGCAGGAAATGGTCCGTGGATTATGGCTGATCTTGAGAATGGTCTTTTCTCTGGCTCTAACCCCAAGAACAACGCTGGAGACCCTTCTTTGACTTATCGATTCTTGACCGCGATTATCAAAGGCAAGCCGAATCAATGGGCAATCCGAGGTGCTGATGCTGCCTCTGGTTCTGTCTCTACCTTCTACAATGGAACGCGTCCTTCTGCATCCGGATATAACCCTATGAGCAAAGAGGGTGCCATTCTTCTCGGCATCGGAGGTGACAACAGTATATCTGGCCAGGGGACCTTTTACGAAGGCGTCATGACCTCTGGGTACCCTTCCGACGCTACCGAGAACTCGGTACAAGCCAACATCGTTAGCATGAAGTACGCTGCCGGTGCGCTGACTAGTGGACCGAAGCTCACTGTTGGCTCGTCGATTACTTTCCGATCTACGACGTCAGGCTACACGACCCGCTACCTCGCACACACCGGCTCGGCTGTGAACACGCAGGTCATCTCTTCGGCCAGCGCCTCGTCTTTAAAGCAACAAGGCACCTGGACTGTTCGCACAGGTCTCGGCAACAATGCTTGTGTCTCGTTCGAATCTCAAGATACCCCTGGTAGCTACCTGCGGCACTTCAACTTCGAGCTGCAGCTAGTTGCCAACGATGGCTCAAAGCAGTTTGGGGAAGACGCTACTTTCTGTCCGCAGGGTGGTCTCAATGGCCAAGGGAATTCCATGCGCGCATGGGGATATCCAACAAGGTACATTCGTCACTACAACAACAAGGGTTACATTGCAAGTAACGGCGGTACGGAGGTGTTTGATGCTGCTGCTTCATTCAACAATGATGTGAGCTGGATTATCGGATCCGGATTTTCTTGAAGAACCTAAAGTTGGTGGATCAGTTGTTCTACGACAGAAATCTCTGAGTAGATATCCCACCGATTGTTTCCATGAACTTACAGTTTCACCGATCGAGTGACTCTTCTCCAACTCAAAGTGCTCTACGAACAATGCGCGCAAGCAGAGCTTGTATTGTGCGGTCAATGGACTTGTGAAGCTGCCACTTCATGAACGATAATCTACCGTTACTCATGCATCTCGAACGCAACCCTTGGTTGTATGGATTAAGAACACTGAGTATCCTAGTATTTTGTCGCTGTTATCCAGCATGGTTCATAGATGCCTGTAGCACATGTGCTCATCAAGGTCTGTGCCTATACAATGATCACACCACCGGAGATTTGAGTTCGTGCAGCTTGGTCGAATCAGCCACTGTGTTGCGACGCACGCATCTATCAATTATCATTTGCTTCGACAAATGAAGCCACATAAGTGGCTGCATGTTGTTATTGTTCTAGATTTCAGCTTCTTCTCCAACAACAAAGTCTCGAAGTTGGTGCTCGTAATATTTAGACCTCCCCTCCCCTCTTCGTTTGGTTTCCATCCACCGCCATCGGCAGCTCTAAAATACCCCATCCTTAACCACCAACATGGCTCAGCTAGTCCCGATCGACCCAAAGTTCATCAGCGCGAACTGGTCTTCGACACTTGCCAGATTCACCGTCACGGCCAAAAGCATCTCAGGCAGAATCGCCACCGCCGAATTCAAGCGAGTGTTGGAATTTACAGGAGGTCGCAAGCTTCGCCTTGAAGGTTTCTTTGGCGGTGGCAATCCTGATGCTCTTCCGTTTGGCAAAACTTACACTGAGGAGAAAGTCACCACAAAGCCGAGTCCCTCAGGCAAGATACTGGTTGTGCACGCAGATCTGACAACGAAGAAGGAAACGACTTCGGATCTCGTTGTTACAACAGATGTCTCTGCACCAACGCCAGTGCCTTCACAGCCTGCGCAACCAGATGTGCCAACCGTGGCGCTTAAACCGCAGCCCATGCCTTCATCTCAACCCAAGATTGATGCTTCTGCTGTGGTCTTGCAGCCTATCAATGTCGACCTCCCAAAACAGAACTTCGTTCGAATCATGGCCGCAATTCCAAACCCAGCAATCTTGCGATCGACTGTCGAAGGCCGTAATGAACCCGATCCTCTGTACACCTGGCGTTCTGGAGTAACGCAGGGGCAGGCTTACTGGGACGTCGCTTGGTCTTGGTCTGCAGATTCGTCGACGAAGGGGATGTTCACGGTCACCACGACGCAGAGCGCGCTCAACCAGACAAACGGTCCAACCCAAATCACAGTTCAGCAGTACACGGTCAAATGTTTATCGAAGGTCATGGTCGACTTGTCCGACCCGAATGCTTGAGCAGCTCACGGCGCTGCCTGGAGGGAGATAAGGGCGGATGAAAAAGTGAAACGGCCTTTCTGGTTGAGAAAGATGGTATCGAGTTCCTCTCCACGTTGGAATGGTAGCATGATTTGTCGGTCGAAGTCGTACTTCTGCCTCCGATGATTGCCAATGTATGTAGGTTAAGAGTTGTGGACGGGGACGTAACAGTCATAGGTTGTTTAACAAATATCGACAGTATAATTGGGCAGTGGTGATTCATCGATTGATTAAAAGGTAAGTTATGTTTAGATGATTTTTCCGCCCTGTTCGTTCATCTGTCCGAGGCATTGTCAAGACGGACAAGAATAGAACAACTGTATGCTGGACACTAGCTGATGATTGGGACGCTCGTGCTCTGCTATGCACTATGCCGTCTATGACGTTAAGTCTAACCCTGCAGGAAGTTGACCAGGGAAGTGTACGCCTCCTTGGGCTGGAAGCTTCCGTCGAAAAGAAGCGGGTTCTCACCGGGCCTCCAGGACTGGGCATCAGAAACACCCCTAGAAAAGTTCAGTCAGCTCAGTGGGTCATTGTAGAAACAGTGCTAAATTCACATACCAGGCAGTGATGCCAACGCAGTTCTCAAGGTCCAAGCAAGCCTGAGCAACGGTCTGGTAGTCCTCGGCAGAAGCACCAGCAATATCCAACTCAGTAACAGCAACCTCGGGTGCGACAGCAGCAAGAGCCTTGAGGGCGTCGGCAGTGCCGCTGGCATCAGACAAGTGAGACTGGGAGCCGATGCCTGTGAAGTACTGTTAGTGACCGGACATGAATATGACGGTAGCTGGCCGAGCTTACCATCAATAGGAACACCAGCAGCAATCCACTCCTCAACCTTGGCGGCAAGACCAGTAAGCTTGGGGTAAGTGGCAGAGTCGAGGTTGTAATCGTTGATGTAGAGTTTCGCGTCGGGGGCGGCCTCCTTGGCGGCGTTGAAGGCAATGCTGACAAAATCCTCGCCCAAGACACGGGAGAAGACAGAGTCACGAAGGGTACCGTCTTCGGCGAAGATCTCGTTGACGACGTCCTAGCCAGATGTCAGTCTTGCATCATACAGAAATTCTTTCAACATCGAAAATCGGCATACCCAAGCGAAGCACTTGCCCTTGAAGTGGCCGGCAACCTCCGCGATGTGGTTCTCAATCACTTCAGTCAGCTCAGCCTTGTCAGTAATGCCTTCAACCCAGCTTGGGAGCTGAGAGTGCCAGACAAGAGTGTGGCATCTGAGCAGCTTTCCGTTCTCCGCAGCGAAATCGGCGGTCTGGTCGGCAGTGTCGAAGGTGAACTGACCACGGGTAGCCTCAAGGGCATCCCATTTCATGCTGTTCTCCGGAGTAATCTGGCCAAAGGCAGAGTTGATGATGTCCGTAGTCTCGGACGAGCTCAGAGTGCCGGGGTCGGCGCAGGTGCCGTAGTACTGCTTGCCCTTGGCGACGAACAAAGCATTCAGGCCCTGAGCGTCGCTCGACTCGCCAGTGTTGCCACCAGCCGAGCTGGACGAGTTTGAGGCAGGAGCCTGGGATCCAACGCCGGTGGCCGCAGCACGAATGGGAGCCGTACCAGTACCAGCAATGCCAGTGCCGATAGGAGCAGAGATACCCGTACCAGACGGTGCTGCAGGTGATGCCGCAGGAGACGAAGCCTCAGGCGACGAAGAGACACCGCTGGGCGCCGCCGCACCACCGTTGGCAGGTGGGGGAGCTTGACCCCATCCTCCATTGCTTCCCCAGCTACCCCATTGCCATTGCGGCTGGGCAGTAGGGGCGGCAGCAGCGCACCCGGCGACTGCGGCTGTCAGAGCGAAAAGATCGGAACGCATCTTGGAACAAGAAGTGAAATGAATGGATTGGTTGAAAAGAAGGGCTTAGGTGAGAGGCTTAGGGTTGGAGCGAGACCAGTCGCTGAAAGAGTGAGGGCAAGAGAGGGCAAGGGCTTGATGGAGAGACCAAGCAATGCTAAGTCGACAAGATCCAAGTCTTATAGGCTTTGCCAGAAGCTTTGCGCAATATATGCTGAAACGTGTTGGCGTATTTCGTTTCCATGTAAAGGGATCAGGCCAAACTGCTGGGGCGATAGCGCCCACGGTGGCACCATATTGATGAGAAACTCCAGCATGGTCTTCCGTAGTCCAAGAATAGCGGCAACATATTGATGAACAAGAGGGGAGTCTTGCTCGAACAGGTTTTCATGAAACGCTTCGCAAATGCTTTTAGTCTTAGTAAAGCTCAAGTTGAAACATCGCTTCGCGGAGATGAGATCAAAAGATGGTTCGACACCCGACGTCGGCTTCTCGGTCGAGGTTCGGGAAGCCCGCATTTAGCCAATATTTCGTTGATCAACATTTATCTCTTCTCTTTTCTCCTTCTTCTTTCTCTACCTAGATTATTGTCCACCATGTAAAGCACTCACAGCTTCGAAGATACAAACGAACAAGGGTGATTGCGAACACTCCTGCAACAAGCAGGCAACTCGATTGGCCTTTGGGTACCCATCCTTCTGATATCGATTCGATCGCGCGAGCGCCGGCTTCCCAACCTTCCTTGCAAACCCCGTCAATAATTGGCACTACATCGAGACAAGCAGCGACAAATTGACAAGGTCTCGATTCGGTCCAAACATGGTGAAGACGACTCGGCTTTCTGTACAGAGTCGTTAAGAAATGGTAACCGATCGGGGGCTTCTGCAAGCACAGTAAATGTATATCGCATGATCGCGGCATGTTGATACAGTGAGTCGCACGGGCATGCATATCTGTCAGTGCAATGTCATTGATTCGTATGAAGTTAGAGGAGTGCTTGCGATAATCGCACAACCAAGACGCAACGATCTCGTCATTTGATCGAACTACCGAGAGATCATATCCTCGGCACACAGTCCTCGAAAGGTTCGCAAAAATCTGCATCTTGTGGCGTCTCAACCCAGTTCGGCCATGTGATGCATCACCAATCAGGCGGCCGCATGGCCGAGGTCAGGGCTGTTGAAAGGAACGCCAGCTCCACGTTCGTCCCACGCCTGAGCCAAGTACCACTTGCAAGAGATTTCACTGCTCTGGGAGTAAAGCCAAGTCTCTGTCCCATCCTTCGTGTTGCGATTGTTGATATTGAGGTACATGCCTTGGTTGGCCGCCGGGGTGATCCTGGTTTTGTCAGCATAGCATTAGTCGTGGCTTCAGCTTACGTACCAGTACTGTCCAGTACGGTTCCTCAGTGGGGTCACCTATCGGAACGGGACATTAGCATGGGTAGTTTCCAATCTTGTGAGTGTTCCCATCAAGTCAAAAGAACTATTTGTCATGGGAGAGGACATGAGACAGCGACCCAGCATTAGCAACATTAGCACGATATACTTACACTCCACCGAGCGCGCATGTCAGTAGGACTCATGACCGCAACCTCCAACTGCTTTCCTTGAGGGGCGCCATCCGGAAACGTGAGAAACATGCCGCTCCTGTTGTTGATGATGTGGTATTCATCCTTGCCTGTCTTGCTGATGCCAGCATATGCAAATTCCCAGACATCGTTATGATCCTTTTCAGCCTTCCTATTGTCGAAGGCAAGTGAGCGGACTCGGGCATGAGGGTGATTGCAGTGGAACCATTACCAGGTAACGATCTTCTTGTCCGCCCCAGCTTTCTGGTAGCAGCGGACCTCGCGGTCAAGCACAGACTCGATGCGGTAAAGACCAGCTCCAGTGAAGTCCGACATGTTGGATGAGTTTGAAAAGCGAGTTTGGATAGCTAATGAAGATTCAGGTTGTGGTGTTGTGAGAGAAGTTTGGAAAGCAAGGCGACAAGTGCGTTCCTTTATAGAGTCCTGCCTTGCTGTAGAGCCATTGGATGCGAAGTATCACTCACATGTCTGCAATCTCTGCATGCTTGGTTGAGTTTGTTGGCATACGATCATCGCTCGTCTACATCTACTTTCAAGCTCCGCTCGCGGCTTTGTATTACGAATCGATGGTCCATGAGGTTGGAGATGCCGAAGAAAGAGACATGATCCAATGGGCAGCTGAATGAGATCAAAGTCGTGGAACTGCAGTTATGTATGCGTTGTTGACTTAATTGAGTTATTGGGATAGACCTTTCAACACAGATCTCTGCCTTTGAAGTTGTGCCGAAGAAGCTGTCGTCTCGATGTCGGTGGTGGACCAGCGCGCAAGCTATGCTGTGCAATTCACTTGCATGTGAGCTTCTGATATCAATATTTATGCGTTTCCATGCACTACATGCTCTGTCATGTTTTTCTGCGTCCAGGGTGCTGTCCAAACAAAGGCTGTTTTGATCAAGGGACCGATCATGTGGAGTTGCATCGGACCGATCGTCCCGACACCGCGCAGTGTCCCCATCGCTAGACTAGAATAGGAAAACGCGATTGCATATTCTACTGCGAGACGCGATGCGAACATCTGATCTCCGGTTGGTCCTCATGCTTGACCCATATTAAGCAGCTTGAATGAACCGCGCTGTGAACAACATTGCACAACTCTACTCACCACTCTCAATCCAGTCTTGGATCGGTTAGGGTTCACGCTCGTGGGTGTTTAGTCAGCCAACAATAATGCATTCGAAGCTATCGGCTAGACGCTCCATGCCACCACCTTCACAGTCAGATGATGAGCGGTCCATCAGACATTGGTGCCCGCCGCCAACAGGAACGAGATCAGCCAAGAGTGCCAGGCCATGTTCGGGATCGAATTCCATTCTGTTTTGATCTTTGATACGCAACGAAGACGCAGCTTGAGAAGGTTTGAAGCTGTGAGAGTACGTAGTGGTAGAGCACAAACTGCAATAGGGCTTAATGGATGCGTATAAATCATGCGTTCAGCAGACATTGGTGCGACTCGCAGTTCGATACTGGTCCAAGTGTTCGGGAAGGGTACAAGTGGATTTTGAGAGTGACAAAATATCAGCGAAGGAAGTTTTGTAGCCTTCCATCGATGACATGGTCATTGCACTATCGAATTAACAATTAGGGAAAACTCCTAGGGGTCTCTCTTGTCGACCCTCTGGGATCGAACATGGCTAGCGAAGTCGGTAAATACTCTGCGTGTTGTTACAAGGTCCTTCATTAGTTCATCGAAAATCCAAAGTCAGCGTACCAACCGCACTGCGACGCACTTGCCGCTGACTTGCAGGCAGCTGTTTTCAATACATGAGGTAACAATAATACCGTCTACCTCAACTTCCATCTTCGGAGCTCGACGCTCTGGGTCACGAGCCAACGTATTATGTCTCACTGGTATACTTATCGCATTCGGTTGTACAACATCGTCGCGCGAAAAGCTATTGTGGTCTTGAAACCCTGACGTATCATAAGCCCTTCACATGTTTAGAAACCCATTAAGGCACAATGTCATCTCAACGCCCTTCCAGACCACATGGGCTGAGCCAATGACCAGAGTCCAAGCCAGAAGCAGCTACATATCAACCCTGGGGCGTCACAAGCCAGACTCCTCAATGAACCCAAACCTCGCATTTATGCGAACGGGGGGTGATCAAGAAATGGTTCTCCATCTCCATAGATTCCGGAGTGGTCGACGGAGCCAAACGAGCAACACCCCTGAACGACCGGAAGAACTCCGCCGTAGCAAGACGCAGTTCCATATTGGCGAGGTGCATGCCCAGACAAATGCGTGAGCCAGCACCGAATGGGTGGAAGACCCTTTTTGCCTCGTCGGACACTTCGTCGTTGAGCCATCGGGAGGGAAGGAAGCTGGTTGCGTCATCATCATCAGTGGTGAGCACGTGGGTGAGATTGTAGATGTGCTTACTCGTGAGGGTTGGGAAAGAGGCTGGCATCGTGGTGGAAGGTGTAGGCTTGCGTGGTGACAGTCGTTCCAGGCGGTATGAAATTGCCACCCATCATGGTACCGGTAGCAGGAACCATACGGGGAAGACCACCGGGAGCAGCGCCGTACATCCTCAGCGCTTCTTTGATGACAGCGTTGAGCAAGGGAAGTCCTTCGGCATCCGAATCCGAAAAGTCGGCAGGCAGGCAAGCTACTTCTTGTTCAAGATCTCTTTGCAGGGAGGGGCGTGAGAGCACAGCCCAGACGAGATAGGTGAGTGTGTTTGCCGTGGTATCGGTACCTGCGACAATGAGTGCAGAAGCCTCGATTTGAACATCGCGCTCGTCGAGTCCGTCCTGCTTCTCCAGCTCAGCGGCCATGTTGGAAAAAATGTTACTGGAGGTGTCACTTGCTTGGACACTAGCGAGATACACTTTGCCGTGCTCATATAAAGGGTTCTCCGCCTGGAATAATTTTGGTATCAGGGAGGTTGGTAGGAATTGGATCGCCTTGCCGACCATTCTTAGGATTGGGAGCTCCACGCCAATCCCATCGACAATCACTCTCTCAGTAACGAGTTGCATCATATCCGAGATCTATCAGAAGATATCACTTGGTCAGCTCATTGTACGCGTAATCATCAAGCTGAGCGGACAGCCATACTGTGCCTCTCTCCAGATTTTCAAAACTGTGTCCGTACATAAGGCGACCAGTCACATCCATGGCCATACTAGTCCACCAATGGAGCACATCGACCGGGCGATCGGTGGCAAGCCCGGTCTCATGCATCCGACGGACTGCAAGACGAGACAAGTCTCTAACAGTATCGTGCCAGTGCTCAAGAAGGTACGCCTTACTCATGGGCCGTGCAAACTGACGTCGGCGCAGCCCATGTTGTCTGGGATCGGTCATGGTGAAGACAGACAAGCGATCTGACTGTGTCGTGAATTGGCGATACCAGTCGCTCTTCATGAAGTCAGTGCCGATTCTGTGGATTTGCTTGAAACCTTCCGGATCGCTGACTGCGACCTCGTCTGGGCTGATGCGGACGTAGGGCCCCCATTTCTGATGCAAAGAGTCGACGAAAAAGATCCGGCGGCCTGTCAGGATCGCTAATTTGAGGGGCAGTCTTGTGAAGCGAGTGTACCACGGTCCCGGTATCTTTGACAACGGGTTTCGTAGGCCTTGCAGTATTATCTGGCTAATGTTAGCGTAGCATGCCGCCGAGTGCAGTTGGAGCGTTTGCAAGGGAAAAGCATTCGTACCACGAAGAGGGCAAGGCCAAGGCAGAAGCAGGCAACGGCAACATGATGATAGGACAAGAAAGGCATCACTTCGGCTGCTCAATATGATCGTAAGAATGATTGAAACCGTATGCGCAACAACAACAACTGCTTTATACCCGGTGTTTCATCTCCTCGATTCCGTGTGGAGGTGGTCCATCCGGAATTCGGAACAGACATCGGCAGTCCGAGCGAACGTCGTTGGCAGCATCTGGTGTGAGCAAGTGTGGTCTTGCTAGATTGCCTTGATGCTGCATTCCATCGCCGGGAGAACGGGTGTCATAGTCTCCGACTTGTTGTGATGGGTTAGTGGGAGTCCGTTTTACAGGCGTCGCGTTTTCCAAATAACCGCCGAAGCCAACGGAACGCGGAAGGCCAGGCATCCGGCATGCAGCGACACTCAAGACCCCAAGAAAAGCCAATAAAGAGCATGTCATATGAGGCATAGCAGGACATTTCATGATAGGTATCTACCTTCAATGTTAGCAGACAGTCCATTTGCTATACTGACAATAGATGGAAGCAAAGGTTTTGATGCTATTATTTGCAACTACACAAGCTTACTCATCAATTACCTAATTGTAACACAAGCAAGCCTGGTCTAGCGGTTATGATTTCTGTCTAACAATAGTTGCAACATTAGCGCTGATGGCAGCACAGAAGGTTCCCGGTTCGATTCCGGGGGTTTGTAACAGATGATACATCTTCATTCTTTTTTGCTTTTTCTTGGGACTTGAACATCGGACGTGTCGAAGGCATTCTTCCGTCTTTTTGGTGACGGCTCTAGGATTCGGGTACAGTTGCAAGATCTACGAGGAGACCCCAATCCTGTGGGAAATTGAATGCAGGAAACGCAGCAGATGTCGCTGTCAATGATCTCTTGGGATGTGCTGAATTACGCAGACTCAGCAGACTGATCAGCGTCGAATATACGTCTAGTACGACATCTGAGAGCTTTAGCAGGTGTGCTTTGAATGAATTCGTGTTCATGTTTCTTCAAGATTTCTCGTCATTTTCTAATCCTACAGAATCCAATTGCTGGGCAGTATCCAACTTTTACTCCAAGCTGGGTATCCGCGCCCGTAAAAGGTCTCGCTGTATATGCTCTTTTCCAGAGACCCACTACATGTAGTGTTCCAAATCCCAACCAGCCATTAGGCGCCTCCTCTTCTAGGTGTCCCTTCCGAATTTCCACACTCTGCTTTCAAACAAGCAAAGGCCTCTACGAAGCCTGCTTGCTCTTGGAGCGTCCACTTCCGACCCTCCTGGCCTCAGGGCGCTGCAGGTGGCCGGCAGGGATCCAGCTCTGGTCAAAGCCCTTCGCGCCGGTGGCGACGGCGGGGCCGTCAGCGCCAACAACGGAGACCTGGTCGGCGGGGTCGACCTTCTTGGTTTGGCCGGAAGAGCGCTGAGCGCGCTCGCCGCCCTTGCCGCCGCGGCGCTTCTGGGGGAAGAGAGTGGTAATCCAGGTGTTGTAGATGAAGTAGCAGGTGCCGCCGAAAGCGGCGAGGAGGAAGAGGTAGAGGAAGATGCTGTGGCGGGATTATGTTAGGATTTGTCGTTCTGACGATTATTTTACGAGATGACTGGGAAACTCACATTTGCGGGTCGAAGAAGCTAACGGGAGCCTCGACAACGCTGACGGTCTCGTTGTAGACCTGACGGGTGTAGACCTGTCCAGCAGAGCTCTGCAGAACAGCGGCGAGGTTGAGGCGGAGATCCTGGGGGTGCATCTCAGTCGCGAAGGAGTAGGTCAGAGACTCGCGCTCTCCAGCGGGGATGGAGACGCCATAGCGCTGGGTGGTGAGGTTGCGCAGAATGACAGGAACCTCAGGCGCGCCGGGAACATCGACGGGAGTGGTGAGGGAACCGCCGACAATCAGGACCTGGATGGCCTCGGGCTCCTGGTTGTGAACATCGAGGACGGCGCGGGTGGGGTGGCCGTTGACAAGCTTCACGCCGAAGATCTCGGCTTGAGGGAAAGAAGTGGTGATGTCGACATTGATGTTGGGCGTCTGCTGCTGGGTAGGGTCTTCGACTTCTTCCTCGATCTCTTCGACCTGTGAAGATTGTTAGTGGGAGATCGATGATGTTGATGCTTCATGGGTTCGGCATACCTGGATGCCCTCAGGGATTTGAGCAACAGTGCTGACGGCGTGGAAAGCCGCAAGGGCAAGGGTGGTGAGCTTCAAGGATACCATGTTGCCTTGGCAGTATAGGGTGATGGGGGAGAGAGTAAGGTAAAGGGGTGTGAGTGAATGGTGGGATGTGTTTGGCGGCGAGCTGGAGAATATGATAGAAGCTACGTACTTGCCAATGCTCCAAGTGGCCAGATTAAAGCGGGTCTTTAGGTCGTTCCCCAGCCTCGGCCATCGTCACCCCATACATGTAGCCAATCCGGATTCATTTACTGATGAGATGGTCAAGAAACGAGAGTAGGGGATTGACGGACAAACGCAAGGTCTATGCAAATTTTCAGAAAAGGAGATGTTGAAAACGTCACGATATGCAAGGAAATTATTCTCATACTGCCCGGAAAGGCATAACATAACAGGGAAACTCTGAATTGCCTACTCTAGCACAACCACACTCGATAAGAGGCGACCAGCCAAACAGCAAGAGTTTCCAGAAAAAAAGAGAAAAGGGCTACTAGAACACTCTATCCATCTTTCCCTTCAGTCCATAGACGCGCCTGAATGCATGACTGCTCTCTCCATCTGGAACATTACTCCGATAACAGCAAAGGATTAGGTCGTGAGGTTCGTGAAACGAATTTAGTCGTAGAGGTCCTCCTCGCCAGCACCTAGAGAAATGTTAGCTTCAAGTTCAAGTTTGTTGCGAGAATTCTTCATACCATTTTGCTGCTGCTCGGCTGCGTTGCCGTCGGCACCGCTCTCAGGGAAGCGGAAGAAAGCGCTGCCGCCACCGGAGCTCTTCATGCTCTGGGCGAAAGCCTCGTAGCGCCTGATCTCGGTGTCGGTGACGGAGCGACGAGCCATGCTCATAGCCTCCTCAAAGTGAGCCTTGGTCAGCTCGGGCACGGGGTCGTCCTCCTCGATGTCCTCGTCCATGGCGGTGTCGCCCTCGGCCTCTCTAGCCTTCTGGTTCTGGATGGCCAGGTCAATAGACTGCTTGATGGCCAGCTTGACGGCACGCTGGGTGATGAAGCCAAGATCGGCACCAGAGAAACCGTGAGTCTTGGAGGCCATGTAGGAAAGGTCGATGTCGTCGGCGATAGGAGTCTTGCGGAGCTGGGCCTTGAGAATGCTCTCACGGCCCTCCTGGTCAGGCAGGGGAACGTAGACGAGAGTGTCGAGACGACCAGGACGGCAGAGAGCGTTGTCGAGCTGCTCAGGCCTGTTGGTGGCACCGATGACGAAAACGTTCTTCTTGCTGGTCATACCGTCCATCTCAGTGAGAAGCTGGTTGACCACACGGTCGGAAGCACCGCCAGCATCGCCCTGAGAACCGCCACGAGACTTGGCGATGGAGTCCAGCTCATCGAGGAAAACAACGCAAGGCGCGGCAGCACGAGCCTTGTCGAAAATGTCACGGATGTTGCTCTCAGACTCACCGAACCACATGGAGAGAAGCTCGGGGCCCTTGACGGAGATGAAGTTGGCCGCGCACTCGTTGGCGACAGCCTTGGCCAGCAGAGTCTTACCAGTACCAGGAGGACCGTAGAAAAGCACACCCTTGGACGGGGACATGCCGAACTTGAGGAACTTCTCGGGGTGGTCGACGGGGTACTGCACGCTCTCGATGAGCTCCCTCTTGACCTCCTCGAGACCACCAATGTCCTCCCATCTGACGTTGGGAACCTCGACGACGGCAACTTCGCGAAGGGCGGAGGGGTTGCTGACGCCAAGGGCAAACTGGAAGTTCTCTTGGGTGACACCCAGGCTGTCCAGCACCTCAGCGTCAATGGTGTCCTCATCCAGATCGATAAGATCCATCTTCTCACGGATCTGCTGCATGGCAGCCTCAGAGCAGAGCGAGGCAAGATCAGATCCGACGTAACCGTGGGTCTCAGCAGCGATGGACTCAAGGTCGACATCGTCGCCAAGCTTCATGTTCTTGGTGTGGATCT
>MSJI02000419.1:0-15984 GCA_001931905.2 Cladosporium sp. IMV 00045 | reverse complement strand
GACGCCCACCTCGCCTCGCCTATCTCGTTGAATTCAGATCACTCGCGACCTAGCGCCGACGCAGTACGACGGAGGACCAGCGATGGAGTGCGAAGGAACACTGTAAGCTTGCAGCCTCCTGTGCTGCCGCCCATCCCGCGAGTGGCCAGTCGAAACGAAGGCTATCTCAGCTTCGAATCCAAGAAAGAGCAGGATTCCGCGACCAAAGAGCAGGAGCACAGGGAACACACTGGTGACATAACGCTCGCGACACAAGAAAGCGCAGCTGGGCCGGCCACTAGAAACGGATCGCAGCCAGAGTCTTCTTCAGCAAGACGCGATCCTTCACCAGTAGAGCTGCCTGCCTTCACGTCTAGAGACAACCGGGATATCGACTCGGACGAACCAAAGATGGAGGCTACTATGTTTCCCAGACCGCAGGCTCAGGCCTCGAATGACCCTTTCGCAGCCGGACCACCCATGAGTCGCAGCTTCATCGACAGCAGAGACAGACCATATGCGAATAACGTTCAACGACCACCCGCGGTCGCGAGCAGTTATAGCTCTCCAGATGTGCCGAACAAAGCTCAGTCGTCGACTGCTCATGCCAACTACTCCATCCACCCTCCTAGGGTATCCTCGGCAGCGCGATCGACTCCTCCATCTGCGACGAGTCTTGATGCTGCGCGCAAGACTCCCAGCGCAACAGGCACAAACTACAGTGGCTCGACGGCACGGCCGAGTATACAGTCAACGAAATCTGCTTCAGCGTCGCCTTTGTCGCAGACTATAGGTACACCCTACTCTGAAACGTCGGCTGCTTTCCCAGCGCCGCAACATGTAGCGACAAGGCCAAAGACCCTAGGTTCTTCCTCGACGATCGCCGGCGTGATGGTGCCTACCCACCATACTAATACCAGTGGCAAGCCTGAGAAACGCAAGACAAGGCTGCTCAATCCCATGGCATTGCTTGCAAGGCGGAGGAGTGGACAAGACACCGCACATGTTCCAGACGAAGCGCTGAGAAGAGCCCACGAACAAGCGCAAGCTCGACAAAAGAGCGTCGCTACAGCAGGCATTCACACCATCCCAGAAGACTTCGATCCTCGGATCAGGGGAAAGATTATTCATGATTTCAATGCACCCAGACCAAGACGGACTTTCTCTTCTAATGATGCCGATATCAAGGCATTGGCGGACAGTCCATTGCAATCCGCCGGAAGCATGCCGGCAATGCCCAGTGTACCTGGTCAGCAGCAGTACCAACGACGACCGCCTATGCACAGCGCACAGACAAGCGACGTCAGCTCAAGACATAGTCGCCACACACCTATCTTCATTGAGCATCTTTACGACGAGCCAGATCAGAACGGGCAGCCACATGGCATCCAAGCCGAACGACTCGAGAACAAGGACTTCCTCAAACGTGCTTCTCATCAAAGTAATCAAAGTCATGATAGCTCCACTCTGCCTCCGTTCGCTCGGAGAAGTCAACATATGGACCCAATGCAAGCGAGCTTCTTTCGCGATGATGATAGCAGCAAACACTCTAGCGTCCAATCTGGTGCTGGAATCAGGGAGTCTGCTGATACTACGGGTGCAACTATCAGTCCTGCAGTACCTCGAGAAAGCATGAGTTCTGTCACGTCAGACGGCAACGACAAGAAGCGCAGACCAGTGTCTGATATGTCCATGCTTGGTGGAAGATTCGAAATGCCTATACAGGGCGACACTAGAGGACACGCGCAAACCCCCAGCGTTAGCACCATCGATGAGAACTCATCTCCGAGACATCTACCAAGTCAGGCTCAGAATAATAGCTCTCATCAACCGAAAGCGATTCATCCCGCGCTTCGTAACCTCATCAACGGTCCTAATTCCCCTAAACCTGCACTGCAGGATCCGAATTCCTCCCAATCATCGCCTGGTCTGGATTATTCAATCACTTCCACTCCCGAACCTGCTATGGCCGACGCAGCCGTTGCGTTGCAACATCCCACCACTCCACCACGGCTCGTGGAGAAGCGTGCTTCTGCGGTTGGCCATTCGAAGCGGGCAACATCTCTGACTCCAAAGCATGCTGCCTCGAACGCATCAAGATTCAGCTTCCAAGATGCCAGCGCTGCTGAAGAGAAGGCTCTAGAAGAAAAGCATCGTCGGGTAGCTACAGCAGATGCCGAACGGAAAAAGAGCATGGGAGAACAGGACGAGGACGACGAAGACTACTTTGACGAGGACGCAATGGACGATGAAGATGAGATGGAAGCTGAGATTAGAATGCATGACACTGTAGGCGGGAACGGCTTTGGTGAAACTTCGAGTGATGGCATTGCCAGATTTCAACATCAGCCCGAGAATCACATCAAGTCTGGTGCCAGCTCTGTCTACGAAGACGATGATGCTGCTGCTGCTACTGTTGCTGCTCCTGTGCGAAAGGTCGAGCTCACATATGCTGAGCATCCGGCTTTCCGAGGACATTCGGCCGTGTACAGCTCGAGGCACACGTCAATGGCTCCAAGCTTGCATCATGCAAGCGAAATGAATGACGGCTGGCACCCGCAACACCATCGCTTCCAAAGTGATGCTACAGTAACGACCTTGACTGATTCTGATAATGGTCAACGCATACCGAGGAGCGACTTCTATCTGCAACCTCATGCTGCGGGCTATAACAACGATGCCGTGGGTGGGAGGGGACCTAATCGAGACAGCACCATGACCGTTTCTACCGTTCAAAGTAATGGTGACCACAATCAGCAATCACAGCATGCGGCCAACACTGTCACATCACCCAAGGAGATTCAGCATCCTCGCTTCAGCGGCTTCAAGTTCATCGACAGCCCCGAGAGAAGCAGACCGACCACGTCCGAGGATCCTCATCAACCGACCTTTTTGGCCATGAGCCAAGACTTAGCAATCCCCGGGAACGCCTTCTCTCAAGCTGCCCACGCGCAGCCCAAAGTACAGCCTTCGGAAACATCATACGCCTACAACACCGATGAGACGCCAGAGAGTGCAGCATATTATGGCTCCGTAGGCCAAAATATACGCGCGCGTAACGCAACCATCAACCAGAATCATCAATACGCCGCCTCCTCGAAATCAGTGACCGACGACGGCATGGACGACATGTATTTCGATGATGGTGGTTTCTCCCAAGACGTCCAAAGCGGCTCTGGTTATGGCGAAAGCATCAATGAAGATGACTTGGATCACCCTGACTTCGCCGGGGGATTCCGAGGCATGGAACCTCGCGGCTACCACGAGCGCCACGCGAGCTCTGTAAATGGACCTTATCCTACTTTTGCAATGCCGAATCCGGCAAAAGCTCATCAGCGGGAGTCGCAAATGTTGCTCGAGGATCTTCCACTGCAGGATCCTGCCGACCCGCATTCCCTACCTCGACGCAACCCCTCTGAAGATGCGAAGAGATTGGGGCTCAGCGATCGCGTCCCTCCTCTCCCCGCGCAATCTGGTACGGAAGAGGCGATGCCACAGATGGCAGCCTACCATCAGGCACTCGCTGACGCGGCGAATCGCGCTGCTGAAGATGGAAGATTCGCTAGGGACGAGAGCTCTGCCGAAGAAAGCAGCGTGTGCTCCAAGAAGGAGGAGCAGGAGTCATCGAAAGCTGAGAAAGAGGCTAGCGGTGACAGCAGCCAGCCTCTTGGAAGTGGCACTGGTGCTGTTGCCACCACGGCGCCCTCCGGTCCCGTCTCACAACTGTTGTCTGCTTCCAACGCCGACGTGAATAGAACTGCTTCCCAAACCACAACCGGCTCACAATACTCGCAGCCCAGCGCAAATTACACCATGCCGCGAATGTCCGGGTTCGACTTCGGATTTGATGCGCCTGCGTCTGATATTTCAAACGAACCGCCTACAGACGACATCAACACCGCGCCGATCGACGACTACAGCACGTCCCACCTCGACGACGCCTACGACGACGGCGAAGACGACGACTTCATCGCCGCCGCCAACGCCGAAGCGCTCGCCTACGACGACTCAGGATTCTACGGGCAGGAATTCGGCTTCTACGCGCGAGCACGCTCCGACTCCGCCGGCTCCGCCAACGGCCAGCCCCTCGAAGCCATCAACGGCGGCTTCTTCGGCGAAGACGGCGACGACCCTCTCCGTAGGCAGAAGAGCGGCCGCGAGCCAGACCTCACCCCCATCACCGAGCGCAGCGAGTTCAGCGCGCGCAACAGCTTCATCAACTTCGGCCCCGCCAGCGCCACCTGGGGTCACCCGGGCGTCGCTTCTCCGGCGTTGGCACGCCTACCCCTCAGCCCTCTCGGCGGCGGCGTCGAAGGCCAGACCAAAGGCCGCGCGAGCGGCGGGGGCTATTTTGGCGTCTTCCCGCCCCCGCACATCGGCGCCTCGCCCGCTACGAGCGACAGCCCAGTCCGCCCGTGGACGACGTCCGACAGTCCCGTGTCCGCCACTTCGAGCAGCAGTCGCGGAGCAGCGCCTTTTGCCAATTCCTCGGGCCTGACAGACGTGGACGCCACGCCGCGCAAACCACAGGCTCAGGCGCAGACGCACGGCTCTTCGCCGCTGGGCGACGCTACGGCGACGGCGAAAAAGAACCCTTCGACTGCTGCGCACGCGCACTCGCGTAACCCCAGTGGCGCTGACTCGGTCACGTACGTTCGCGAGGGCGAGGGGGAGAGCGGGGCGCCGCCGAGGTGGGTGCTGGAACGGAGGAGGACGAGCGAGTTGGGGGTCGATGAGGTTGTGGGGAGGGAGGTGGTTAGGGATGGGTGGATTTGATGCGGATATGAAACGGTGGGTTTTGGGACGAGAGGACGGGGGAGGGGGAAAGAAGGGAGAAAGGGTGTTGTTTTCAATGCATTTGCATGTCTTCTCGTTTTGACTGCATGGGGTTTTGTATATTCTGGGTTCTTTAGCGGTGGCGTTCGCCGTGTTTTGGTTTTTGCGACTCTTGGGTTTTGCTGTGGATATCCCCCCGAGGCTTTTGGTTTGGGTCTGTTCATAATGTTTGAATTTGGGTATGGCATTCCACTTGTCGATTGCGTTGATGCGATTGGGAAGGCATTTTGGGTCGTACATTGATCATTCATGGATCGAAAAAGCTGTATATGTATTCTTATCGTTATGGAACATGAATGAGGAAAGAGCATGTTCATTTCGACCCCCGTTGATGTATCACACTTAAAGTACCTCTACCTTTGAGCGATGTGAAGTTGTGATAGGCTCGGGCTGGCTGTCTGCTTGGTGAAGCTCTGAGCAGCTTCGCGCTTCCGGCGAGATCGCGGATGATGGTATGTGAGCATCGAAGAGCAGTGATAAATGTGATATCTGCCAGGCCGAATTAGTTCGATCAGATGTATTCAACCCTCAGCAGCAAGATAGTGCACATCATCAATTTATCAAGTGGCTCTCACATCCATCGCCATCTCACTTGAAGACTGAAGTCCACCCGACCAATCCTGAAGCCGTGATTGGCCGTGCCTTCCGCAGCCTTGGCGCGAAGATCGAACCTCGCCGGCAAGCTCCTCAAACCGGAAGAGAGACGTCGATTACGCCCCATTGACACTCCAACCCTCCATCACATTCGACACCACCACCTCTCTACCCCCTCACAGCCGCCACGATGGGATTCTTCGACTACGTCTCCGACCTCTACTCGGCCGTGTCCTTCCAGCCCGCCGAGGCCGAGGAGCGCGACGCCCGCCAGTTCGAGGGCCCCGTCGACACCAGCGGCACCCAGAACTCCGGCAAGGACGTCAACGCCGGCGGCCTGGGCACCGCCGAGCAGGACCGCGGCGCCACCACCCGCGGCGGCGTGAGCCTCAGGTCCCCCGCCGCCGGCTCGGACGAGGAGAGCGACTCGGAGAAGGAGGTCAACAAGGAGGACGCCTCCAAGGCTGCTTCCAAGACGGAGGGCGAGAAGGGCCACACCCCTAGCCAGGGCTCTTCTGACGATGACGAGGAGGAGGAAGAGGAGGAGGAAGAAGAGGAGGAGGAGGAGGAGGAGGAGGAGGAGCCTGAGGACATCAAGCCTAAGCTCGAGGAGGGTGAGTTCGCCCTCTATGTCCGGAGTGGTCTTCTACGGTCTGCGATGGGCTCAGTGAGCCAATGGCATTATTTGCATGGCAGTTGCGCTGTGGCAGACTGGGTTGATACCGCCACGACATGGATTTGCACTATCGCGCAATGGAACATCCGCTGACTAAGATATCACAGAGTGCATGAAGTCCCAGCAGTGCGCGCCTCTCAAGCACCACTACGATGAGTGCGCCGAGCGCGTCATGCAGCAGCAGGAGGAGCACGGCAAGGCCGAGGAGGACTGCGTTGAGGAATGTAAGTTTCGCGACACGCCTTTCACATTGGGCGACTACCGGCCGCCAATGGTTTTCAGCGCTCTACATCTTCGCATATACTGACAAATTTACAGTCTTCCACCTCATGCACTGCGCCTCTGCCTGCGCCGCTCCCAAGCTCTTCAAGTCGCTCAAGTAAGCGAGCCTGCGAAGCGCGTCCTACAAAAGCACCCTCCCGCCCCAGCCAGCGACTATTCGACAATCAACCAAAATTCCCCGAAACGAGCGATGACGACAAGAGAAATTTAAGCGGATCGAAACACGAGAACAAAAAAGAAACCCATACATCGCCTCGTTTCTCGGGAAAAGCTGGGAGTCTTTCCATCCTTTCTTCATTTCCCGACCAGGAAGACATCTAACCCCATATCCGTGGTGTCTTTCATCATCATCTCCCTCCCCCTCCCGCCTTGTATAGCAGCCTTTTGATACATTGTACTATGGTTTTCAAACCCAAATCAAGACACAAGGGCAGAGTCTGTTGAGCTAGATGTCTTCAGTCTGTTGCTTCTGATATTTCTTTTGGCGTGTTCAAATCTGGTTCAAATCTGGTTCACGTTTCCCTGATCATCAATCCTTTACTCCGATGCAAACGCAAACGCCGCCACTCTAGTCAATGGCAAAGGTCCCAACGTCTTATGGCATGTCGAAGACTTGCTCGAGGATAATAGTCCCGGAGCCGGAGTTATGCTTTGGCTCGATTTGCTTTCATTTGTTTTGCAGTAGAAAGCGATGTCGGAGATCGTTTTGAACAGGAGCATGATTCAAGACAGCTCATGTTCTGTGATGGATATATGTCACAAATTGTATACCACTTCGCGCACGTTCAAGCCGTCAGTGAAGACTCTTTGGCATGGGATGTTGGACGCGAGGGCTACAGGTATGCTGTGAGACGGGTGTGAAGACATGTTTGATGAAGCGTCAAGATTTTACGTCAAGTGTTGTGATAGAAATATCTGGCAAGAGTTGTGGCCTGTAGATGTGAATTGTTATGGTTTGGCCGGAGAGAGGGAGGTATCTTCAACCCGTTCGGGGCGATTCGTTTTGTTGCTCTTGGTAAGAAGCTACTACTAGTGGGTGAGGGTCAGATCAGGATCAAAACGACATACTCGAAGACAGGCATCAGCTTGATCCTTGTCTTCCGGTATTCCGATGCTTGGTCCTAGCTTAGGGAGCAAGTCAATCCCCAGAAGTACTTTACCACAGAGGAATGCTCCATCTGCTATCAAAGGCTGGTGTTCGCTGTTTGAGAAGCGATTTTGTCAGTCATAACGAGATGAAAAATTACTAGAAGACAATACTTGCAAAGCGAAAGACCGACCGGTGAGAGCAATCATGTAATCACAACATATCGATTCGATCCGATACATGTAAAGTCGGCCTTTCGGGGACAGGACCGTTGGCGATGCCATGCCATGAAATGACGTCGAGGTGAACGACCCTAAGCTTCAAAGCTCGCTGCTCGCTCCCTCGGTTGCGTGCTGACCTTTTGCCCTCTTCTTCTCCCATTGAAACACCACCTCTTGTGATACCCCCCATACAGACACAACAGACACTTCTCAATCATGGCCGCTACCCTCTTCCGCTCCAGCGCTCTGCGCTCCGCCGTCCGCTCTGCGCCCTCCACCCGCGCCGCTGCCATCGGCAACACCACCTTCACCCGCGGCAAGGCTACTCTGCCTGACCTGTCTTGTACGTTTGCTCCGACCCGGTTTCAGATCGAGGATTTCTTCTTCTCCTAGCAGTGGGGCAAAGCTGACAAAGCTCTTCCTCAATAGACGACTATGGCGCGCTCGAGCCGGCCATCAGCGGCCAGATCATGGAGCTTCACCACTCCAAGCACCACAACACCTACGTCACCTCCTACAACACCGCCATCGAGAAGCTGCAGGAGGCCCAGCACAAGGGCGACATCCAGGCTCAGATCGCGCAGCAGCCCCTGATTAACTTCCACGGTGGTAAGTCGCCCTGTCTTGCAAGGGGTCAGAGCAACGGAAAGGCGCCCAAATACTAACAACACCTCCAGGCGGCCACACCAACCACACCCTCTTCTGGGAGAACCTGGCACCCAAGTCCGCCGGCGGCGGCGAGCCTCCCAGCGGCGCTCTGGCAGAGAAGATCACGGCCTCGTACGGCTCTCTGGACGAGCTGAAGAGCAAGTTCAACGCGGCGCTGGCGGGCATCCAGGGCAGCGGCTGGGCCTGGCTGGTGCAGGACGTGCAGACGGGCAACATCGGCATCAAGACCTACGCCAACCAGGACCCCGTCGTCGGCCAGTACCGCCCCATCCTCGGCATCGACGCCTGGGAGCACGCCTACTACCTGCAGTACCAGAACCGCAAGGCCGAGTACTTCAGCGCCATTTGGGACGTCATCAACTGGAAGGCGGCGGAGAAGAGGCTGCAGTAGATTTTTTTGTTGCGGCTTTTCTTCTTCTGCCTCTTGCCTGGATCTGAGTTGGAAGCGAGATTGTGTATAATAGCTAGCAATAATCACGACGAATCGGAAGCATTTTACTTGTACACAACTCCTCTCTCACGACTCGTTTCAATGTCCAGTGTTCAGTCTCGAGATCATCCGACGACTTGGGCGTCCTGTGGGGTGCGAGTTTGTGTACATGCTTGAACAGAAAAGACCAACATGTTGCCGTCAGTAGTCAAGACGGACGTTGTATCATCCAAACGCAACACAACTCTCCACACAGAGGACCATCCAAAACTCAACCTCCCCTCAGCGCCTTTCGAATAGCTCACCGACCCGATTCTCTGGGAACCTACAACTTGTTCTTACGACTGGGTTGGAAGAGGGTCCTGGGAAGCAAAGCGAGAAAATCATAAGCTCATGCCAAAACATGTGATAAGTATAGGCCAAGAAAGTGAGTAAGGTATGAAGAGGAAGAAAGAAAGAAAATCCAGAGAGTAAGAAGAACAATACATGTGATCATGTATTCTGTTGCTTTTTCGTACAATCATGCCCACTTTTAATTTTCTATCATTCATGAATTTCCCCTCACCGACCTCACGACGGGGCTCTTCTGAGAGAGGATAACACGTCTTTCCCAAAGCTCCACCCTCCCCACAAGAAGGGAGAACTCGTCTTGAACGACGTGCTTACCTCTGACGACCGTAGGAGGCGGGGCCCTCGGGCTTGTTCTTCAGCACGTCCTCGATCTTGGACATGATCTCGGGAGTGATCTTGGGAAGCAACTTCATGGCCTTGCAGTTGTCCTCGATCTGCGCGACCTTGGTGGCGCCCAGGATGACGGTGCTGACGTTGGGGTTCATGACGCACCTGAAGAAGAAGAAGTGTTAGCACTCGAATTGTCGGGTCATATGATCGAGATACAACAGGAAGACTTACCATGCAAGAGAAAGCTGCGCAACAGTGCCACCGAGCTCCTCGGCGATCTTGGTGAGCTCCCTGACCTTCTGGATCTTGGCCTTGCCCTCCTCGGTCTGCAGAGCGCTGACCGTGTTCTCGAAGAAAGCCTTGTTCTGTGCAAAGCGGCTGTCCTCGGGGATGCCGTCGTTGTACTTTCCGGTGAGGAGACCGGAGGCCAGAGGGGACCAGACGGTGGTGCCGTACTGGAACTGCTCGTACAGAGGCGCGTACTCGACCTCGAAGCGCTGGCGGTGGAAGGCGTTGTACTGAGGCTGCTCGGCGATGGGGGCGATGAGGTTGTACCTGGTGGTGGTTTGTTAGTGGCTGTGCTTGACTTGCGGAGCATATTGTAGAGAGAAAGAAGGCTTACTTCTCAGCGATCTGGGTGGCCTCCATGATCTGCACAGCAGACCACTCGGAGGTACCCCAGTAGTAAGCGAGGTTCAAGTTGCGGATGACCTGAGTGAAGCCCTCGACGATCTCCTTCATGGGAGTGCCGACATCAGGCCTGTGGGCGAGAACGATGTCGACGTACGGCTGCTGCAGCCTCTCGAGCGAGCTCTTGAGGCCCTCGACGACGTGCTTCCTGCTCAGACCGCGGGTGTTGGGCTCCTTGCGGCCGGTGCCGAAGAAGACCTTGGTGCTCAGCACGTACTCGTCACGCGGCCAGTCGAGCTCCTTGAGCGCCTGGCCCATCTCGACCTCGCACTTGCCGTTGGCGTAAACCTCGGCCGTGTCGAAGAAGTTGATGCCGTGGTCCCACGCGGCTTGCATGCAGTCCTTGACGATGCTGCCGTTTTGCGTGCCGCCGTAGGTTAACCAGCCGCCGAGGGAGAGGACGGAGACCTTGAGACCGCTGGGGCCGAGGTGGCGGAATTGCTGGGAGTGGTGTTAGTGATGCAATTATGTGAACTGAGATAGATGTCGAGGTGGCGGTACCATTTCCTTGGGGTCGAACTGGCTCTTGACAACAGACATCTTGGCGGTAGTGGTGTGGAATGGTGACTTCTGGTCTGTGTATCGGTTTTGCCTGAAAGTTGACAGGAGTGTGGTGGTTGAAGAGTAGACGGGGCGTCGGGCGGTGGGAGAAGCACAAAATATACCGGGATGGACAGGCAGTTTCATCATAACAGCAATCGCCGCTTAAGGCCGAATTCACCTGCTTCGTTTGTAATGGCGCCGCTGTGGAACCAGTAAAGAGTTTCGGCAGGACCTGCACACGTGTCTATCTGGCTAAACAAGACGGTCTGGCGATACTACAAATAATCAATAATGCAGACGATGATATCCTGCCTGAATGGGATATACACGTGTAATCAATGCTCATCACAGAGTGTTTTCTCGCACGTCATCCAATGGTGAGGGCATGGAGCGGGGTACATTTTGCAGGAGAGTGGCGATTCAGCCTCCGAGGAGACTATCTGCAATAGGCGAGAGAATAGGTAGTGTAACGACTAGAAGTATACCAAGAAATGGCACCCCCGGCTTGCTATAGCTTAGATAATATCTAGCTAATACAGTTCTTGAGGCTCCTTCTGGGTGGATGTAGGCAGACATCTTCATAGCTACCTACATGTACTTGGCCTCTCGCAGAGCGTCCTTCGACGCATGCCTCGGCACAAAGCTGGAAGCCATCTCATGCAAAATCAAATCTCACTCGACTTGGAGCATTCAAGTCTGGTAGCACAAAAATGTGACTGTTAGGTAGTTTTACTGAGCACATCGCCGTCGAAATAAAGTCTTCAATATTTTCGTCTGTGTGGTTTGCAAGTACGTACGTCTTTTGTGTGAAGCCCGAACGCACTTCGGCATCTCCTTGGGTGACATTGCATGTTGTGGCTCAGCAGACTTGGAGTTGTGACAACAACAATTCTATCTCGATTTAATCCACTTTACACAATTATTGTTGAACGCTACAGCATATCACTCTTCAAAGATAATGCAAATGCCTGCAAGACACCATAAAGGACGGGCAGCGATACATACGGCATCGTCGTTCTGACTTTGCCCCTGACAGAATACTGCAACATGGTCAGCATATCACCACGGATGCGTGACTCCCTAGACTACGAGGAACCCGACGCCATCGATCCTCGCATGTCACTAGGGTTCCGCTCCGTGTCTCTAGACGCTTCCGGCTATGAAGAGCATGATCCCGTATACGACCACCGGCCCTTCACCGCATCGCCAGACCCTACAAGCTCACGCCGGAGGAGGCGACAGCGACAGAGCGACAGATCACTCACCCACGCACAGCCATTTATTTATCAAGCACTGACAGATAGACGCTCATTCCGCCTTGCGGTGCTCAAGCCCGGCGTCGGCACGCAACCGATCGAAATCGACCTCATTCAGGAATCGTCTGTGGCGCCGCGGAGAGACTACAAGTGTCTGTCGTATTGCTGGCTGACCACCGTGCAAGATGCGGCGATTCTCGTCGATGGCTGTCGGTTTAGGGTGACGAGTAATTTACTCTCTGCGTTGCGGAATGTTCGCAAGCGCAGGGAGAAGGCGCTGATTTGGGTGGATCAAATATGCATCAATCAGAACGATTTCGTGGAGAGAGGACATCAGGTGTCGATCATGAAGTTCATCTACAATCGAGCGAGACAAGTTGTTGTATGTTGAGCTATTTGAAGACTTCAATGGAAATAAGCACTGACATGTACGAAAAGGTTTGGCTAGGAGAGTTCGACCGCAGCGACAAGCTTTGCGAATATGCGAAGAAGATGAAACGAAACGACTCCGAAAGCGCACGATCAACACTGAAACGCATACTCCCTTCCAGACAACTTCAAGATGCGATCCAAAAGCTCCTCGACCAGCCTTGGTTTGGCAGAGTATGGGTCATCAGCGAAGTATGCCTAGCATCCACCATCCGAGTATCATGCGGCGGCGGCGACGCCATCATGTCGTGGGAAAACCTCATCAGTCTCGCACGCGATCGCGCAACCCAGCAAACCTCCGGCTTCGCCAAACAGGAAGCTCTCCTGGGCAACCCCAAACAGCGCATCGCCATCATCACCGACATGATGTCGCAGCAGAAAGCCGGCATCTCCCACGCCGACATCAGCCAACTCCTCATCCTCGCCAAGAGCAGCAACGCCACCCACGACCACGACAAAATCTACGCCTTCTACGGCCTCACCCTCCTCACCACCACGCCAGACTACGCCCGTTCGGTCGAGAGCCTCTATGTCGAAGTCGCGCGGGACTACATCAACGCCATCGAAGCCTGCTACGCCGCGTGGAAGGACCCCACAGACGCCACGCGCACCTTTCAGCTCATGAGCATCCTCTACAGCGCAGGCGCCCTGCACCAGCACTACGCGCTGCCTTCCTGGGTCCCGGACTGGACGTACACGTGGCATTTGGCGCCGATTTGGGCCAAGACTGCGCCGACGCTCCTCTCGGCCCCTTCGAGGGATGCGTGGACGGAGAGCGTCCGCAGTGCATATCGTGCGGGAGGCGAGCGTCGCGAGAACTTCGAAATCATCGCCGCCACAGACTCCGGTCCGCGCCTGCGCCTCTCTGCTGTGATCTTGGACACAATTGCCACCACGGACACTTCGGCATTAGATCCCGATCCAGGTCTTTCCAACGAGCGACTCACATCTACCAGTTCCACAACGTCAAGTTCCCCAATAGAACAAAAACAACCCCCGCTCTCCGCCGCCCCCTTCCACCCAACCCCAACAGCAACCTACGGCCGCGCCAGCTTCCGCACGCAGAAAGAAGGCTTCGCCGGCCTCGCGACGCCAGGCGTTCAACCCGGCGACGTGCTCGCCATCTTACTGGGCGGAGACGTCCCGGTCGTGCTGCGTCCGCTGCCGCCGCCGTGGAACTCGGCGCAGAGACCGTTCCGCTTGCTTTGCGAGTGTTTCGTGCTTTCGAGAGAGGTCATGTGCGGTGAGGTTGTTGAGAGTGGGGCGGGGGTGGAGGATGTTGTTTTGGTGTGATGGTCGTGTTGTGGAAATTTTCTTTTATCAAACGTTATGCGCATCTTGGTTGCGTTCTAAGCTGTTGAGTCGTTTGGGTAGATGGATTGGAGTTTTGTTAGTCTTTCTGAGCGTTCGGTTGATATCCAAGGAGGTGATGCTTTTGACCAGAATGGATTGTTCCAGGCCATGTTATCATCATATCTTGTCGCTACATGGAGTTCGATACTACAAGCATTAGTAGATGTCACATGGACCGCATCATTACCTTCACTATCTTTACATGGCTTCTCCAATGGCTGCAGACAATCACTGGATGCCGAATTATGGCTTTTTCGATTCGATAACCTCTTTTATCGAGATTGGACGCTGAGCGATGATCGGATTGATTGATCGGACAGAATCACATACGTGCGTCGCCTGATTCTCACAAGGCCAAGTACTAATCAATGAGCGTGTTCGTAGCTTTCGGTGAAGCGAATCGATCGTTCCATAAAGCTCCAGCCTAGGCCGAGTAGAATCGTCTGTGGATGTGCCTCGTTCATTCAAAGACCAATACCGTCTCAGTCGAGAGTGTTTGGAGCATCTTCTCAAGCGTTTCAGGATTATCTTCCTCTTGCGAATCGTTTGTCAAGCCTCAGACCTGGGTACACAGTCGTCTTTGTTGTAGTAGTCGCAAGCTCTCGGGATCTCGGCTAGAGCCTTGGCGGAAGCAGCTCTCACATCGACCCCTCACTTTTGCCAACTCAAGCTCTTCATCTGCCTCTGCATTTCAAACTCTGCCTCGTGTCGCTCGAACAACATCATCTCTTTCTTTTCGGAGTACAGTACAGTACCTGGGGACTTTTATATGAGTGGAGGCCGAGCTGCTTTTGCTTTGGGATGTCGTGGACTCTATACTACGGGACCCTGTCGCGGAGACGCCTCTGATTCGCACCTGGCCTCACACTAGGAGTCGGCCCCATAGATACTGTGGGTCTGAGACCGAGTCAAGTTTTTCGCGATCGAAGCGATATCATCCCGTCTGAGGGATGTTTCTGGTGCTGGAAGGCCAATGGCAGTTCCCTGAGGTGCCGGATGGCTGGCCTTCATGAGAATCTTCCACTCCGGCACCCTTCACTCTCAAGACGCAGATGAGCTGCCGACTATGCTCGATATGCCCAGGAAGACTCCAGATTCCTGCGTGCTGGAAACAAACAAGGAGTGCGTGTAGCACGGAGAACAGGTTTCGGTGGACCGTCCGGTCGGAAGCCCGCGTTAGTGCTATGCGGTTTGAGCCGCAACAACACATCAACCAATTACCAGCCCTGCGGCGGCAAACTTTGACCGACGGCTGCGAGGCTAATCTCACATCGAACACGTTTCGGCCTTGGCTTCAGACGTCGCCTGGCTTTTGCTTTTCGATGACGACTGCCTCATGGCCATCTCACGCCATCAACATGGCAGCAAATCCATCGAAGAGCGCCTGATTGTACCAGCTGAAGAGCATTCCGGTCGTGGAATGTCTGGTGATGCACCAATCTGACTGCAGGAATACGAATGCAACTTATTCGCAGGCCGTTTCGGGCAAAGCCGGATGGGATCTCTCGCATGGACGCCAGGTCGTGACGGCAACTAACACAGACCACTCCCACAATTGCCGTATTCGTCCATCAAATTTCTCAACGACGTATCATCCCCCATCAATGGCGCTCTCTTCTGTCGGTGGGCTGGATATCCTGCCATCAAGAAACAACGTGTAGCATCTTGAGGTCGATGCATTTCGAGGACTCTCACCAGGACTCATCAAACGGGGCACATCTGAATAGTTATACCTTCGAATGCGAACGTACTTTAATCGGTACCCGCTAATGGGTGGGTCAGACAAGGTGACCGTCCGCGGATAGGGGCCGGGAGCGCCCTCATGCCAATCATCGTCGGCGACAGGACCAGGTGAGGCGCTCCGACCTCCCTTCCCTCGATCCGACCTTTAAGCGGTCCTGTCCAAGAAAATTCGCCCGAGTTGTTCTGTCCCTCACCTTTGCCCGTGACAGAGCTCTTCGTACTCCACACCACCATCTTCCATCCGACCACACTTTCATCCCAAATCCATCAACAACCCATCTCAACTCCATCTCACCACCTCACCATCATCACAATGTCTTCCTTCCGCGTCGCCGCCCCCAAGATGGCCTCCATGGCCGCTCAGTCCTCCGTGAAGGTCGCCCGCCCGGCCTTCCAGGCTGCTCAGCTCCAGAAGTTCACCCGCGCCTACTCCGGTAAGCTCTCCTGAAGCTACGAAAAGCTCGACAGCGAGCTTCCATCGGGCTCAATGCCATCGATGAGAAGAGAAGAGAGAA
>MSJI02000418.1:0-26032 GCA_001931905.2 Cladosporium sp. IMV 00045 | reverse complement strand
GGCTGCGATTTACTTACCAGATACCGTTTGTGATCCACTTCTTCTCGCCGTTGACAATGTAGTGCTTGCCGTCTTCGCTGAGCTTGGCCTCGCAGGTCAAGTTTGCAACATCAGAACCGGCATCCGGCTCCGTGATGGCAAGACAGATACGCTTGTCGCCACTGAGGATTTCCGGAAGGATGCGGTCTTTGAGCGCCTTCTTACCATACTTGTAAACAGGCGGGCATCCAATACCGAACCCGCCGAGAACATTCCACACGAAACCACCGGATCCAGAACGTGACAACTCGTCCGTGATGAGCAGCTCGTGGAAAAGATCCCACTTCTCAGGCGGGACGCCCTTGGGCGATTCCTTCACGAGATGTGTGGGATAGGGGTGCACGCCCAGCAGACCGGCCAGCCAGCCGCGCTCGCCCATGGTCTTGTACACGCTATCGGGCACCTTCTTGGCCTCGTCCCATTCCGTGACGTTGGGGATGATCTCGTCTTCCATCCATTGGCGGATCTCGGCGCGGAGGTCTGCGTGTGTCTGGTTGAAGTACGGGGTGTGGTAGCTCTGGTACCACGACGGGTCCGCGTAGGGGATCATGTCGCCGAACGAGTCCATTGCTTCGGCCTCTTCCTCGGCCGCAGGACCGGGTGCTGGCGCGACTGCGCCGGACTCTGCTTGTGGTGTGACTTTCTCTTTCTTTTCCGCTGGAGGAGTCGATGGTGGTGTTGGGGGCGCGGCGGCCTTTGGCTTCGAGTCGAGAGAGCCGACTTGCAGATCTTTCTGGTACTTCTTCAGGATGGACTCGTTGTGGTATTTCCAGAATTGCTTGCTAGCGTCCTTGCCGGCGACACGCTGGAGGACTGCAGATATGCATGTTAGACATGGTTTCCTCGTCAGGCTGGAAAGTTTTCATCTTACTCTTCTTTCCACCAGGGTGCTCATCTTGAAACTTGGTCAAGTCGTAGACGTCTTGGTCCACGATGATCCAGAGGTTGTCAGATTTGTTGTGCGACGCAACGTCGCTGGCCGAGAATGTTTTGGACATGTTGGTGAGTATTGCGACTGTGAGGGAAAAAGGAAAGGGTATCGACAGAGGTACGGGAGAACAGGAGAAGAGAGAGACGGAACACAAGAGGAAGAGGAAGACTACTACTAATCCCTGGGATCACGTTGGCAGGCTCGGGACATGCTTTGCTTGCTCGCCTGCTTTGGTAGAGGCTAGAAACACCTCCTAACATGTGAAAGTGCATCGATCCCGCGGCCGAGCATGTGCATGCTGCGGGATGATCTCAGCCGCCTGGTCACGCTCTGCCCAGAAGAGCCGCAGGAGATGCAGCTCAGAAGGTCATCTGACGACTGCACTTCACACGAGTGTTTCTTGTCAATACAAACCCGGCTATTGGCTGGGTTCAGCTGGCCACGTAGGTTTTGCTCTTTGTCTCATTGTAGACCGAGGTGCCTCGGTGTCAGATGAAAAGCTGGGGTCGAATCAGCGCCAATGCAAGCCACGCGATGTGGAGACTCTCGGTGGACGGGAATCTTGAAGGGTAGGTAAGCGAGTGAGGATTGACTCGAGCTCGTAAAGGAGGAGATTGTTATGTTGGAAGCCTTGAATAACATTTGCGCAAAAGATCGAACAGTTCCCCAAGACATGGATGTCAGTGTAAGGAACAAATTTGACATTACGACAACGCGTTTACCTGTCGAGGTAGACTCAACTCGATACCTTCACGCCTCGTGATGAAGGCTTTCGGATTTTAGTCTTAGTGGACCATCATTACGTCAGATCAATACTCCTCACGGAGAGGTCATGTTTGGCGAAATACGCAGATGGACGGTCGTGTGAGACAACATTTTTCTTTTAACCAGCAAGCACTCGTCCGTCCGAGACATCAGAACAATCAACACCGTCCCTTACTGTAGACGCCTATCATGCCCGAGCAGAAGCCCGTCGTTGTAAGAGAGAGCTCGTCTCTCGAGGTCTCAGGCGGACAGACACAGGGAATGGAGAGAGCGAATGCTCTCGTTGGCCTCACACCGAATATCTGCGCTTCACGCATGATAGCAAAGCCGCATACTGCCTCCGCTGTACACCATCATGGTGCACAAGATACCGTGGTCTTCTCTTTCTCGGGCTATGGCACTGTTGTCAGCGAGGGAGGCAACAAAAGACAAAATCTCGGTCCGGGCGACTTTGCGCTCATTCCGTAGGTTTATTTTCTGTTCCGATTCACCGGAATTGTGAGCTGATATTGAGGACGTGAAGAGCATATGCCGAGCACCAAGAAGTCAATGATAGCGATGAAGATGTGGTCTGGTGTATTGTTCGATCCGGCGGTGAGCCGTGTGTCGTCAACATAGACGGCTGGGGACAGAGCTGAATATAAGAGGCTTGTGATATGTCCTTTCAATCTAGCGAAGATAAATCTATTGGTATTTGGACCATTTGATCAACGATAGCACCGTTTATGAAGGGTATCAATGCAAGCAAACAAAGGCCCTTTTGTGTAATCGGCTTCGGGCGGATGCACGCAATGTCGCTATCGAATCTTGATCCCAATGAAGTAGTTGAAGATCGACGCGGCTTGTCATGGTATGCGGCATTTCTTCCTGGTAACTTCAAAGAGCGAAAAGCAAACGGCACGCGTGAGAAAAGGCATGATACAGAATCCAAATGTTTATGTAGCATCAAGATGCACAAAGACATACCTGCAATGATTCAGCGGCTTGCGTAAGAGAGGCTTCGCGGTGAAGCTCTCTAGCGGCCCACCGTTGGAGCTTAATCTTACTTTGCCATTCATCCCGGGCAAACATCTCTTTCCGCGCCATCAAACACGCGCATTTTCAGTCGTTGGTACTGGTGTTCGAGAAGACTGGCCATCACCGAAACCAGACTCTGGTCTTCGCAACTTGGAGCCACGGCGTCTACTATACAGGACGAACCAGACGCGGCTCGGAATACTGCCCGGTCTTAGCGACGCATAACATGGATCATCAGCAGAACTCCCAATCTGAGAGCAGCCAGGGCGATGGCCAGAAGACATCAGATACGCCTCCTGAAAGCTCACAAAACCAAGCTGCACCAGATGGAGACTCTTCACAGAAGCGACCATCCAAGCTTAAGAAGCTATGGACAAAAATCGACCTGGATCTTGGTACTTGCATGATGATGTTCAAGGGATCTGTTGCGCCGACCGTCGCCATTGCCATGTATCAGTCGCGCGCTGTCGCTGAGCATTACACGACACTCGGCTACTTGATTGCCATCATGGCCATACTTGGATTTCCGATCATGCCTCGGGGGAAATTCATTCAGAACATGACATTGATCGTCCTCGGAGTGTGCTTGGGAGCTGCGGTCAACTTACTAGCACTGTACTGTGCGACTGTAGCCAGAGCGAATACGGCAGAACCAGGCTCTCGACCAACTGCTTACAACCCATCTGCATCTGCGGTGTGCGCCATCTGGTTGATGGTTCAGGTCTATCTGGTCAATTATCTACGATCGGCAAGACCGCAGTTCAATTTCCCCGTCATCGTCTATTCCATCTTTGCCATCGTCAGCATGTCTTACGGTCCTACATTTCCCACCATGACATACTGCATCAGCTTTATGAAGCGTTTGATCGAGGCATTCCTGACTGGGTTTGCATTGGCCACTGCTGTTCACTTCATCGTGTTCCCTGTGAGCTCTAGGACTGTGGTCTTTAAAGAGATGACCGGTTACATCATGTAAGTTTGGTTTGATCACTCAAGCCCTCAAGTATTGGATAGCTGACATTTTTGTAAACGCAGGTGCCTTGAAGGCATGCTGAAATCTCAGACGGCTTACATGGAAAGCATGGAGACCATTGACCCGGTTGCATTGCACCAAAAGCAAATGGAGGAATATCTGGCAGACCCGAAGAAAGCCAAGAAGTTCACCAATCCGTTGCAGACACCTGCGGGTGATGCCATGAAGACTGTGTTCTTCAAGGTCTTGGATCTTCACACGAAACTCAATGCCGATATCACTCCCGCCAAACGGGAATTCGCCATTGGAAAACTCAGCTCCAAGGACATTTGCAAAATGTGGAAGCACTTGAGATTAATTTTCGTTCCCATCCTTGGACTGGGCTCTAGCATTGATATCATGCAGAGACACGCCGAGCAGAATGAGTGGGGCAGCACAGAACTACCACCGGAGAAAGTCGAAGCGAATAAGGAGCAGGTTGAGACTTTGCACATGATGATGAAGACGCTCCATGGACCATTCGAGGAAATGAAAGAAGCGATCGCAGCAGGCTTCAAACACATTCTGATCACACTGGAGCTTATCAAAGCACCTAAGAAGAAGGCCAACGATGAAGAAAACAAGGGCGGCGAATCCCCTCAGCCTGGCTCTGCCAACTTCAATGCCCACCTGAAGACGAAGCTCGATGAGTTCCATGAGTCCAAACGAGCCACTCTAGAGCAATGGTGCCATAAAAAGGGCATCCGAATCCCGGACAACTTTTTCGACGAATCTTATAATCCAGAAGAGGATCCAAATATGAACTCGGAGAGCGTTCCTGACCGTCTGCGTCGTCAATTGTTCTTCGCCCTCTACATGGAATACCAACTCTATAGAGCCGGCCTGGCCACGCTGAACATGAGTCTCTTCGCAGACGAGATCAAGCATGAGGGTAAATTGAAGCGCAACAAGCTCATCTTCCCTGGATCCCGGACCCTATACAAGTGGATCAAATCGGCCTTCGGTCGCGACAACCTATCCGCCCGCGATGAATACCTGACCGACATGGAAGACTCTGCTCGACAGAACATGTTCTTGGGCGCGAGGTTCGAGAAGAGAAAAGACCCGGAGCACCTCCCGCCCCAAAACCTGGGCGAGAGGATCGGAGACGCCATTCGCATGATCCCGGAATTCTTCAGAAGTCCACACTCGGCGTTTGGCTTCCGCGTCATGTGTGCGACCACGAGTGTTGCCATAATTAATTACCTTCGCGACACCCAGACCTTCTTCCAGAGGAATCGCCTCCTTTGGAGTATGATCATGATCGCCATTTCGATGACTCGATTGGCGGGGCAGAGCACTTTCAACTTTGGGCTTCGGGTTCTCGGAACAGCAATCGTGAGTTGAGGCGGAAGTGATGCATTATATTTGGTTTATCGCTAATTGAGTTCAGGCTATGATCGCTTCGTATGTGATATGGTACATTGTCGTCGGGCATGCAGCTGGTGTCATTGTCTTCTTATGGGTGTGGATGCTTATTGGCTTCTACTTCCTGTTCAAGTTTCCCAAAATGGTCGTCGTCGGTAAGTGATTGCAGAATACGGCTCACGTAAACAGATGGAAGCACCGCATTGTTCGATGCGTATCGCAATTCGATGCCCAACTGAAGATTTTCAACAAGCTGACCATCATCCTTTTCTCAAGCAATCCTCAGCGTCGTCAGCACCATCCTGATCGTCGGCTACGAACTGCAAGTCCAAGTCCTCGGCATCGCCCTCTCCGAATCCAACGGACAACCCGCCTACCCAACCTACCTGCTCGCACCGTACCGCCTGGCAACCGTGGCCGGTGGGCTCTTCGTCGCGTGGATCTGGACCATCTTCCCCTACCCGATCTCGGAATCGTCCGAGCTGCGCAAAGACCTCGGCGCCTCGCTGTACATGCTCGCCAACTTCTCCTCGCTCGTGCACGAGATCGTGCAGTCTCGCGTGAAAGGCGTCGAGGGGGATGTGCGCAAAAAGGGCACGCATGGGTACAATTTGGAGAAAGCGAGGTTGACGGTTTTCGGCAAGGTGTTGTCGCTCCTGAACGAGATCAGGATGAACTCAGCTTTCTCGAAATTTCAAGTCAGAGTGGGCGGCAAGTTTCCCAGGGAGGAATATGAAGAGTGAGTTATAATCTATTTCCCCCATCAAACCTCACTAGTGGCCATCGCTAACAAAACACCACCAAACAACAGACTAATCGAATGCGTGCAACGCATCCTCAACTACCAAGCCCTGCTAGCCTACGCCTCCCAAACCCTCTCCTCCAACAACAGGCCCGCAGCAGAGCACACGGCGTGGTCTCACGATTTCCGCCGCCTGGCGACCGACCACCACGCCACTTCCAACCAAATCACCTCCATCCTCGCCCTACTCTCGTCCTGCCTGAGCAACGGCCAGGCCCTGCCGCCCTACCTGGAGCTCCCGCAGCCGTTCGCGTTCACGCGCCGGCTGGAATCCATCGATAAGAGTATCCTGAGTGTCAGGCATATTGTGGAGCCCGAGTATAGCGCTTTTGCTGTCATTCAGATTTGTGGCGGGTGTGTTACGGCGGATGTTGAGAAGCTTGTTAGGTGGGTTTTGCTGGTTTCTTTTTTGTCTTTTAGACGCACCACCCGATGCTAATGCGGATCGCAGACACGTCAGGACTCTCGTCGGCGAAATCGACTTTTCCTTCCACGCCCTCAACCCTAGCGGGACGAATTCGGATGCCTCGTCTGTGAACTCGAGCGAGCAATTGAAGAATGAATAAAATTTGGGGTGAAATGGCAAGAACTGTCCATCTAATTGAATAAAATGTACAGCTTTTTGTTTATCTTTTTTGCCCATAGCCTCAATCTAATCAGCTTTTTTGAGCAGCCTTAGCAAAATAGCCCGTCAAAGTATTCTTCTGTCCGGGATCGATGCCCGCCTTCTTCTTCTTCGCCGGACTGCCACCGTCTTTCTTCTCCCCCTCCCCCTCCTTCTTCTTCTCCCCAACCCGCATCAAAAGCATCAATTCCTCAAAATCCTCAACACTCACAATCCCGCCCGAAGCCTGCACATGGCCCCTAGCGAAGTCATCCCCCACACGCTCAATCAAAGGCGTCTTCCTCCCCTCCCCCTCTCCCTGCCCATCCTGATCAAGGGTCAAGCTCGCGTACCCCCTCAAACTAGCAATAATATCGACCCCCTCGCCCCTCGCCCTCGCACACCTCGCCACCCTGCACGAAAAATTCACCCTGCCCGGCGCATACCCCTCGTTGGCAACCATGACGAACCGCAGCGCTTTACTGCTCAAATGCCCCGCCCACCTTGTCGCGATGACGGGGTGCACCTGGGCCTCGCTGGCGATGCGGAAGACGGCCACTGCGCCGTCGGCGCTGAAGCGCGGCGCGGCGTGCGTGCACCGCTCGACTTCGGCGTTGATTTCCGCGCGGGCGGCGAGGAGGCGCGCGTTCTGCGGGATGCTGCACGGGTCGGAAGTGTGGGCCAGAGCGGCCCAGGCGGAGGGGACGTCGTACGTGGCGGTGCGGCGGGGGGCGTTGATGAGGGAGACGATGGTGTTGAGGAGTTTTTTTGTGTGTTGCTTGAAGGTTGGGGTCATGTCGGGGAAGGGCGGGAGCCATTTTAGCGAGGTGCCCAGGTCGCCGTGGGTGCCGACTATGGCTAGCCAGGCGGTTTCGGTGGCGATGGACGGGTGGAGGGGCGTGCAGAGGGTGTAGGTGAGGAGGGAGGAGGTGGCGACGGGTGGGGAGGTGCAGGCCGTGACGTGGACGGAGGAAGTGGGGAAGTCGGTCGGGGTGGCGTGGTGGTGGTCGATTATTAGGGTGGTTGTGTTGGGGTTGGAGACTATGGGCGGGCTGGGTCGGCTTCCTTGGTCGAGGACGAAGACGTATGAGGCCTGGTGGGCGTCCATGAGGGCGCGTTCGGAGTCGCTGTGTACTGTGTTGCCTTTGGTGAGGAGGTGGACGGAGATTAGGTCTTCGTTTAGGCCTAGGAGGATCAAGGCGTGGCGGAGGATTGCACCTGACGAGAGGCCGTCGGCGTCTTTGTCCGGCACGATCAAGGTCTTTTTATTTGATTTTGCGCTGAGAGGTTGTCAGATGAATTGAGTCCAGATGAATGCAATTGTGATGTGAGGACATACCATTCAACAATGATGTCTCTGGCCTGTTCCATTTGAGCTCGTGGTGCAGGCCATTGGATCGACCCATCTGCCTCCTTGAGCGAGGGAGTTTCGTGGTATTCCGGTTCTCGAGGCTTGACTTTCTTTGCAGGTGATTTTTCGCTTGATGGTGCTTCCTTGCGCTTCATGTCGGCGATTTTCGGCCGTCGTCTTGTGGCAAATGCTCTTTTGTCTGGTTGCTGTAGATATCTTGTGCAAATGATTCTTACGAGGCGAGAGCGAAAAAAGCTCCCGAAACCGCGAAGCATAAGTCTGAAGAGTCGTCTTTACTGTTAGTATTGCACTTGACTATTCGTCTTCAGTGAGAGATTTCCTTTGCGAATTATACCTCTCCATCAAGAAATTGATTTACATGTATACATTCAAGTTTCAATGGAGTCGATCTTGACGAGCGACTGAATCAATGAGGTCACTCTAGCCGTGACGTATTCGCCCGTTGAGTTTATACATGTAGCACTTGACAGCAACGCGCAATTTTGAAACTGGATATCATCTCATTTTTTTTTTGATTGAGATTCAAGCAATAATGCAATCATGGTCACAAACGCGTCTCCCGGAGTTGCAATATTTTTCAAGACCTCAAGGAGCTTGTGAGAACGAATCAAACCTGGTCAAGCCGTTCGCACATGCATAAGGCATGCAACAGGCAAGTTCAGCTATGCGTGCAAGAGAGGTCTTCATGTTGTACCTCCCAGTACCTACGTGTGGATGGCAATCAGGGCCTGTGTCCCTCCAGAGCTTGCGCCTCATGTCGTGCTTGAGGAGCAGGCGGGCCCACATCAACTGCCGCAAGCCGTGCAGTCTGGCTGTCGCTGAACTGTGAAGTCTGCAAGCATCCTTCTGCGTCGCGCCTATATTGCCCCCGACTCCACGTGGAGCCGCATTGGCTGCTGAGCAAGACGATGACCACGAGCGGGCTTGACCAGGGGAGCACAGTGCGCGTGCATCCAACCTCGCGAATGGGATGCTTCAGTCCGGCGAGCGTCTAGCCATGCGCGGGTTAGGGCACCGAGGCACAGAACAGGCTGGAGCTGAGGGAGGCAGAGAGTGAGAGTTAGATAGGTCGAGTGAGGGAGAAGAAGTGCGGCTCATGGCGGCGGCTCATGGCGATTCGCGGCTAATGGCAGGATGGGCAGGATGGGGGGTATGGGCCAACCAGCAACGCGAGCTGGGCACCGAACGAGTCCTCTTGCTGCTGCTGACACGCCCGAGCAGCAGCTGTGCTCGCTCGCACACGCTTTCACAGGATCACTTTGACTTGTGAGGCGGCGCGCATGGAGAGTGGAGAAGAGAAGAGAAGAGAAGAGAGGAGGCGGGGACGAGGCGTTGTGAGGAGTCGTCGATGGTCGTCGCAGCAGGGAAGCTCGACGACTTGCTTCCAGATCGCCGTCGGCGCCGATTCACACTGCCTCTGACACTACTATCCCTCACATTGCTGCAAGTGTAGAGTAATAACTCTGTTTGCTTCTTCCTATCACGTCGCAGCTCTCTCTCTCGTCAATCCAGCCAGTCAGCCAACAGCCAGCCAGCCAGCCTCGTCTTCTCCACCTCTTCCTCTCTATCCATCCCTCATTCCAGAGCCTCACTGCTTCCTGTTACACTCCACCACACACACCCACCGTAGCCCGCAGTGACCACAGCCTGATCAGCCACCGACCATTCTGCCTCGTCAGTAATAGGCATCTGCATCATTCGCCCGTCGGAAGCTTGTCCTGTCACACCACCCGGAAGGACCACCACCCCCATCGATCGGCAGCGGCTCAAGCACGAGCTGGGGAAAGCTGGGGATCATCGTCGCCGCAGCCAGCCAGCCAACCCACTTGGCTTCTACCGAGCCTGTTCGATTCTCCCATTGTCTGGCGGTCTGTCCGCCTTGTTTCTCGAGCCTCTTGTCCTTAACACCACCTCAACGCGCTCTTCCCAGAGCCTTGCGAGTCGTCCCTTGTTGTGTTGACGGCCTCCCAGCCGTCTACTGGCGAGTGAGCCAGACGCGACGCACCAGTGTTGCTGGGCTTCTCTTGTGAAGCTTTGCTCTACTGCCGGCCTGGTTTGGCATTTGCGCGGGATATGTCCTGGTACGTCTCAATGCCCGTGTTGTCTCAGTCGTCAGCTGTTATCGCTTTATACGTTACGATCTTCCTTTTCTCCGTATCATTTCTTGCCATTTGTGCCATTGTTCACGCAGACTGTCGCGAGAATGCGCCTTCAATGCTAGAACTTCCAACCATTGAAGTCGTGGGGTCTAGCATTGCGAAGCATTTCGGACGCGATACTCAATACGAGGGTGCATATTGTGTGTGTCTGTCTCGATCGGTGTAGCTGATATGTACGCAGATCGCACTCGACGGATAAAGATATTCATCTCGTCAAGGACTTCAAGCCAACCTTGCGAAGAGACGACCGCTCCCACGCCACGGCTCGAATGAGCTTCGATCAACGTACATAGACGCCCTGTCGTCCGCCCTCATTCGCAATTTGTTTTTCCTGTTTCCCTCAGACGGATCACGCGTCGCAACCGCGACGACCCCATCTTAAGTCCTCCTTAGTATCTTGTCACGTTCCCGGATGACTGAAAGCGAATATTACGACGATCAGTACCAATTACCAACAAACGGGGAACTCGTGAAAGTCAAACCAATTCACAGCGAACCTGCCAAACTACCCTCGACTGCACCGGTCTCTCTGTCTCCCGACGGCAACGGGGTCGATCCAGGCCTTAACGTGCTTGTCGAGGACCTATCTGGGCCTCTCCGCCGTCATACCGAACCAATGAACTCTGATCCCGCAGCAGGGGCAGGCAACACCTCAGTCATGGCGGAAAAAGCAGACGAACCACCCCTGCCACCGGACAAAAACCTCAATGAGCATCGTCCTCCACAAATGGCGCCACAGCTGGATGACGATACCATTGAGGCTTCGCAAGATTCGAACGGGCACCTCAAGATTGACTCTGCAAAGCTGACAGATGCTCAATCGAAGTCAAGCCTCAACATGACCGAGCTTGCGACCAGAACACGGGCAGATTCTATGCAAGTCGATGCTTCAGGTTCTTTCCTTGAGAAGCCTTCAAGCCGAGGCTCGCCGCTAAAGATCCAAACAATGGAGATCAACCCAGCAGATACACCATCGCATGCGAAACGAGACTCTATCAGTGCTTCTCCTACACTCTCGAAACACACCATCGCTGCCGCAGTGGGGAACGGAGATGACCTCCCACCATTTGAGCCTCCATCGCCTTCTACTGGATCGCCTCAAACCGAGAGGCTGCCGTCTATCCGTCAACTGACGAGCACGCTTACCGAACTTGCAGAGGCCGCGACCAAAGCAACACAGGAACTACCACGGACACAAGGCTTCTCTCACCATCACAGTCAGTCTTTCGGCTCGGCAAAATCTCACTCGCCTATTCTCGCCACACACTATCCGACAAGCATACAGACATCTCCGCAAGCATACTATCAGCCCACAACGGCTCACTCTCCCACAAACACGATAGGGGAAAGCCCGTCTTACACATCACCACCAGCATACCAGTCGCTCGGGCCATATAGTCATCGGCGTGCATCAATGGTGGAAGGCATGCCGCCATTCGTCCCTAACCTCCCATCTGCTTCTTCCAGTGGCGACAGTTACGGTGGCTATCCCAGCTCAGGCACAGAAGGCTATAGCACCAATCACACGACCCCATCAGACGCTGGTGCAGCTATCGAAAACACGCCTCGCCCATTGTTGCCACCCCCACCAGGACTGCACGCACATCATCCGCCTCCGCCGCCCATCATGTTACTAGGGCCCTTCAAATGCGACGTCCCTGACTGTAATGCCGGTAATTTCCAGACGCAATATCTCCTAAAGTAAGCAACAAACCCCCTGAACCCCAAGCATGGTCGCGACAGGCTCACTAACCACCGCTTTCCCAGCTCGCACAAGAACGTCCACAGCCAAAACCGTCCACACTACTGCCCCGTAGCAGGCTGTCCCCGCTCCGAAGGCGGCAAAGGCTTCAAGCGCAAGAACGAGATGATCCGCCACGGGCTCGTGCACAACAGCCCGGGCTACATCTGCCCTTTCTGCCCGGAGAGGGAGCACAGATATCCCCGACCGGACAATCTACAAAGGTAAAGCTCGCAACCGTAGCTCACAATGCACTGTAACCCGAGTGAATTTCGGCAGTAGCTAACGCAAGACCAGACACGTACGAGTCCACCACGTCGACAAGGACCGCGATGACCACGCGCTGCGAGACGTGCTGAACCAACGCTCCGAGGGACAGGGCAAGACTCGACGACGGCGCACGAATACGATTTCGGGGCCGGTGGTTGCTGCTTCATGACAGTTTTCGTGAGTCGTAGGACGGCCATTTCTGCCCTTCCTTCTCTATTCCCATTGAACCGCGTCTGTCCAGGAGACATGACGAACGAAGTTTTTTCCTGCTTGTGCGGTGCTGTTGGTCGAACGAAAAATATGGTGTTTCGCACTTCGCGGTAGGCGAGGGGTTTGCCGTTCCCTCCTTTCTTCCGTTCTTGTTCTTCACGCTGGTCTGCTGCGAATGGAGCCTGATGTTCGTCTCCGGGTTTGCCTTGGCTCTCTTTCTTTTTTCTGCTTTTACTCTTCCAAACACCCACTCTTCGGAGGCTATACCCTTGTTTTTTGTTTTCATGTTTAGCTTTGGTTGCATTGCTTGGTTGATATGTTGGAAAGTTTCATTTCGATGACGGGGGGCATATGCGAACGGGATTGGAGGATTGCCTGGATCTTGGGATGTTTTTATTTCTTTTTTGGATTACCTACCTAGTTTCATCACCTACTGTTGGTTTCTATCAAGAAAAGTCACGAAATCTACCACGGCGATCTGCCATTCTTGTTACTATCATCCACAGATCCTGGCTGTCTTACCGGTTCTCACACCGACTGCACGCATGAAGACCTCTCACTCTTACATCACGTCCATCGTCATCAGCACCACCATTGAGAGGTCCGAATGTGAGACCACGCACATACTACACTACAGTACTAGCATTGACAATAACTGCACACCAAGCTCTGAACACCGAGACATACACATACATATGCCATAAAGACTCACCACGAAAATTGCAAGCACGGCTAGAATAAACAGGTCGAAAAGCGACTCTCGCACGTGCAAGAGGCGCCAAATCGCCTTCCCTCTCTCTCCAAAGTCTCTGTTCGGCTTGGTCCTTTGACGTAAGGGCCCCCAACCAAGAAAACGAACTGACCGTTGGAAAGCATTGGCGCACGCGACACGGTGATTGATGGGGGACTTGCACAGCCACGTTTTTCTTAGACCTTCCTCTGTCTCATCTCTGGTTGTGACTCGTTTGCGGTGCCCGCGCCATGGTGAAGCAGCCAGTCGTACCAAAGTTCTTCCCTTCTTCCCTACCCAAGAATACCTCTGGGCCGTGTGCTAAGTAGGCATGTTTTGTGATCTGTGGCTGTACTTTTGTGCACTGAGACAGGCGAGGAAAGAGGACCCCTCTCTCTGCCTCCTCTCACGTGCCAGCTAGTCCAGTCCACATGACACGCCAAAGAGAGTTTTGCCTCTCTCTCTCCACACAACAGCAGCCCCAAGGTCTTGTGCTCCGCGTCCAAGATGGAAGATGCCGGCTTCTCCCCCAGCAGAGCCTCCCCACTTGGCATCATCCCGGTCGGCAGATGTGCGTTTTCTCCTCACCTCCCCGCGCTCGCGCGCCTGGGCTGTTCGCGTTGTTTTGCGAAGAATCGGATTGGATTGGCATGATTGGGTCTTTGGGATTGAGAGGAAGAGAGGGAGGGAGAGCAGCAGGGACTTTTACCGTTATGGGCGGGTGGTCATGCTTCCTTCTGCGATTATCAGACCTCAATGAGGTAGGAGGTGTGTTATTCATGATGGAGGTGCATGCTGGGGTATAGGTACATGTACATAGTCAAAGGTGATACGCGACCGAGGAAAATAGAATACATGGCAGCAATAGCAGTGGCAACCACACCGCGTCTGTATGTCTCTCATAATCGCGTCACTCACCCATCAAGAATTGCTAACAGAAACACAAGCGCACGCGCGCTCCATGCTCCACGACCCCAAGTGAGATCGCCGGCTTCATCACTTGTGTTGCCAATCCTCAGCGCCCAGATAGGCCACGAGATCTCCACGTTAAGAAACTTGACTTACTTGACGCTGCCCAGTCGCTTGCTGGCCGGTGGAGTTTGATGCTTGTTTGTGTTGTTGAGAGGTGGCCAGCGCAAAGAGAGCCGTTTCTTGACTAGACGGTCGGGGAGCAGTCACAATTTTATGAGACGGCTTCCACCGCCCGATAGCATAAATCTGATGATGATATTACGAGCCACTTGATATACCTGTCAGCCTACCGTTACGAGACATCCATACATGCGCGATCAAGTCCTAACAGCCGCTAACTGGTTGCGGCCCGCGTATGCTCTACAAATAAACTCGTGGATAACGAAACCATGTGCCTGTGTTCTCCATTTTCTTGGCCTCGACCTGTCAATCGATGACACGGCGCAAATGGCCGCGGAAGACGTCTATTGGCGATTTGTCCGTACCGGGTCCGGCCTCAGCGGGATTTTTGCAGCATATATTACCTGGCAATTCAGCCTGCTGCTTGCAATCTGTGCTGCTGCTAGGCCAGCAATAATTAATCGTATCTCCAGAATTCCCCATCAATCAAAATATCGCACTTCAGCAAGCCACAAAAAGCCCATCGCCGAGCGGCCAGAACGTCCAGCTCCCGCGTGCGAGAAAGTGCGCCACCACCCGCCGAAAACAGGCGAGAGTCAGCTGCAAGACACAAACCATCACCCAGTCGAGCCAGTCCAGTGCCACCCACCACGCAGCCACGCAGTCCCGTAGGCCCTTTCGCTTCCAACGCTTCCTTGGCAGATCTAGAACCAAGACGGCGCTCGCGTGTCCTGGCGCCTCTTGGGAGGAGGTATTGCTGTATAGGGCAGAAACCGTTTGGACTGCTCCCGACGGCTAACGTCTGGCACATGCCGTCCGCCTAGTCAGCTCTGGTCAGGATACTTCCTTCACCCACCACGGTCCACCCAGACTCTCTTCCTCGTGCTGGGCCATCTGTTTGGTGCAGCTGGGCACCAAGCAAGCAAAGCAAAGCCCAGTCCGCCTGCGCAGGCAAGCATCCGGGCACAAACGCAAAGGCACAGTCAATAACACGCGCGGACTTCTTGATGCTTCACTCTGTTATCGCTCAAGGAAGTCTTGTCGACGCAATTAGTCCATCCTGCGGTCTCTTGTCGTTGACTTTTGTTCCTCGACTGACGTTCGATATCTTTTACCTGTCCTCCTCCTATTATTACTCCCTAGCTCTCTTTGTCATTATTATCATATCATTGTCTGACCTGCCCCTCCGCCCATTCCGGGGACCAGACATTCTTCTTCAGCTGACCCCTCAAGCCCGAACCAAACAATAATCGACCCCGACCGCCTCTCCCTTGCAGCTCCATCCTGCAACCGCGTGCCACAACCACGCGAGGCATAGAGAGAGTGTGTGCCCTGCATCTTCGCATAATCCTCTCTCTCTCTCGTCTCCCACATAATCCTCTCAAGGCCCGCCGCGCCGTATAGTAGCTGCAACTCCGGCCCGGCCAGAAAGAAAAACCGCGCGCGAGATCTGGATTTCGCGCAGCCTCTCAAGCCTATCTTTGCTTTGCCCTGCACTGCGCCCGCCGCTTCGCGCACGTCTGCAGGGGTGGTACTTGGTTACCCAGCTCTGCGCCCTTTTCTTCTGGCTGCTTTACCTTTTGCCAACACGTTTCCTTACTTGCCGGTCGACTCTCAGGAACATCCTCTCGATACCTCATCTTTGCTCCTGGACACATCTCCATCATCGACCTGACGACCTTTATTCACTGTATTGCAATGCGCCTCCGCTAACTTGGGCACGGGTCCCAGCTATCTGGATCGACTACCCCACATTTCACACCGACTGGCGCCCGTTTGCAACACCGCTTGCGCTGCTTTAAGAGTCGAGTTTAGGGTATTCGCTTAAGCAGAGGCGAAGGAGAGCACCAGGCCCGCCTCCATCGATACGCTACTTTTATCCTATCCTCCCCTTCCACCATGCCCTCCGAAATGGAGATCGAGGCTGGCAGGAACGAGATTGCAAGGAGACTGCAAGAGATGCACAAGTTGCATCTTGCGACATCAAGAGCCCTTGGACCCGCTGGTGACACCCAACAGCTGAACTCGATGGCCGTCTCTATTCTGGGCTTGGATCAATCATCATCGCAACAACCCGTTCAACATACCGCTCGCAGCGCTAGTGTTGCCGACATGGCCACCGCTAGAATCACGCGAAAGGCGCAGAGTTACTTCAACAATTTCCAAACATCTTGCACACCTGCTCACGACGACCCGCCCAGCTACGCGACGGCCGCGAGACAGAAGCCGGTGGCGAGACGGGATGTCGACATTGGCAAGGAAGCTCTGCCTGGGTATTCATGCTCGGTGTCTGCTTCGGTCAGGATGCTCGTCAACATGGAGTCCGTCAGTCCCATGCACGGCATCGCGCAGAGCGAGTGGAGAGACGTTTTCGTCGAAGTCAGAGGGACGATGCTCAACTTCAACCGCGTCAAGGATAATAAACCGGGCAGGCTGTTGAGGTCGTATACCCTCCAGCATGCCGAGATCGGTTTGGCGCCCGATGCGTTTCACACAGTCCTTACGCCCAATAGCAAACTTGCACACCTCATCCCTAACGCTGCCAAAAACAAGGCCTACAAGAAAGATCCTCAATTGTTCCGCGCAGAAGAGCAGTTCATCATGAGACTGCGCCTGGAGACGGATCAATTGTTACTGGCTCACAAGAGCGAGGACACGATTCTCGAAATGGTCCACGACATTGGTGCTGGAATCGATCTGGCACCTGCGCTTGACGAACGAAGCATTTCAAAGCAGTGCACAGTTCCTCGTCGTAGGAGAAGACCGAACCCGCCTCCTCAGAATGATATCACGGATGCGAGCGTGATCGCTGAGCAGGAGCGTATCTTGCAGCGAATGTATCCTTCGTTCGCCGAGCATGCAGGCGCCGCAGAATCAAATACCACCACCTCGGAGCCCGCCGAATCAACAACTCAACCTCCTACCACCACCACACCAGCCCGAGAGGAAGAAGAGCTCGACCTCACAGCTATCCGAGAAGACTTCAGCGAAACAAACGTCCTCACCCCCACGTCCAGCCATACTTCGACAACAGCGACTACCACCCGCCCATCATACTCCAGAACTACAACCGCATCGACAGTTGCAACCTCCAACACCATCTACGAGACTGCACCGACAAATTTCGGCCCAGAAGGCAAATGGCAACCCCCACACCTGCGGACTGCCGCTCAAATCCGCCGCTACGTCCGCCGATGTGCGCCCCTCCTCACCTCCGACGCCGTCCGCGCCAGCGACATCGTAATCTGCAACGGCCGACGCATGCGCATCAACTGGCCCGCCGAGCGTCTCGAGGACTGGCGTCTCCAGCCACCGAGCTACAGCGCGCACGCCTTCGATAAAGAGCAACAGAAGCAGAGCCGTCCAAGCCTGCAATTGCAAGAGCAGAGTCTACCATCTCCCACCTCCGAAACAACCGCAGAACTTCACCATGAACACCCCTCATCCCCCTCCTCCGCCACTTCCAGCTCCAGCCCACCCTCCTCAGTCTTCTCCGAAACTTCCACCTCACCATCCTCCATCTCCTACTCGCACGACGATCACGAAGACGCCATCACGCCCACTACCACAGAAGAGCAACGCGCAAACAACGGACTGGCGAACCTCGAGCTCGTCAAGACCAGCTCCGTCGGCTCCATGGAAGCCAAGAAGGAGATGAGGAAGCTGAAGCACGCCAGCACCGACACGAACGCGATCGACACCCCTTCTACCAACCCGCCCGCGGCGAACAGACTGCAGAAGGCGCGCGAAGTGCGGCGCGAGAACAGCGAGGCTGTGGACGTGCAGGGCGTGGTTTTCTGCTTCTGATGCGCGCTTCGTTGAGGGAGCTTGATTGTTCTCGCGGCAATCGTTTTCATTTCTCCCGTTCAGATCTCTCCTAAATTGGATCTTCCCTCACTTTCTGGATCTGGTTTTTTGGCACTTTCATCACGACACTTGGAGATGACTCGTTTTTGGAGAACAAAGCATTCCCTTCTTTTTTTCTAGCGACGGCGTTGACATTCGTTCTTAAACTTTGGGCTATGATTTCTTTTTTGTTTCCCTCGCCACGGTGCCACAGGCCGGTATCTCCTTCATTTGTTCAGTCGCACTCGCATTTCCAGTCTCGGGGTTTAGATAATATCCCGAGGGCGAGAGGATTTCTACTACTCTACTCTACCTTTCTTTCTTTCTTTCTATTCATTCTGTCGAGAGAATTGGGTCATAACCATTGGAGATCATCCCCCGCGAAACGGAAATCTCATTACGAGTCTTGGAAAAGGGTATTATGAGTGAAATGAGATTTATGTCGAAACACATGCAGTATATTCTTATCTCCTTCTATGCTCTTGCGCAAAATTCGGCGGTTCTACTTTCTGGGATGTTCTTTCATTCGCATTGGGTTCTTAACGAAAACTTGGATCCCGTTCCTGCACATTGCCCGACCATATGGTCACCAGATATCCATGTCTCGACGAGACGATCTCTTGATTCTGCGGAAGGTCACAATCAATCATGTCTTGTTATGTAGGTGGATTATTCACTTCCGAACAATGCCAATCTTCAAAACGTCCAAGTCGCACGCAAAGTCCCCACAGCCAATATCAGCTAGGGCATGCATGAGACGCCCATCTCGTCCGAATATTGAACATGCACAAAAAGAAACCCACCAGAAAAAGACAAATCATCACCATCACCAGAGCAAAAGTAAAAAGATATTGAAGATGAAAGAACATCAGTTACAAACCCCCGGAATCGAACCGGGAACCTTCTGTGCTGCCACTCAGACGCTAATGCTGCAAACTGATACTTGTTAGACAGAAATCATAACCGCTAGACCAGGCTTGCTTTGTGTCTTGATTTCCCGTCAAGGTCAATCGATGAGCATGGTCAAGCGCGCAGCGATTATGAAGACAAGGACCTAGCCCCAAATCTAGCTACATGTATCCAAGCCATGATAGCACTCCCCCATCTCATTCCTCAAAATCTTGACCTGCTCCTGGAATTCCCTCCACAAAATCAGACGTTCGAGTCCCTTGCCTTCATCAGACGTGCGGCGGTTCGCGTCTTTCTTCTCCCTCGCAGCAATGGCCAGGAGACTCGCCACCATCGCCTCCTGGATGTACGCGAAAGAGAAACCGCCCGTAATCCCCGCCATGGCGCCACAAAGCTCATCGGGAAACTCCACCTGCTCGTTCCCCCTCAACTTCCCCTGCCAGTAGCGCGCGTACGCCTCCCTTTGCTCCCTGCTGGGGTTGGGGAAGAGATACTTCCTGTCGAAGCGGGAAGGGCGTTTTGAGATTCCAGGGTCGAGGCGCTCGAGGTGGTTCGTCGAGCCGAGCATGAGGATGCCGTCGTTGCGCTTGATTCCGTCCACTTCGTTGAGGAAGTAGGAGCGCACAGAGTCCGAGACGATGGAGTCGAGGTCTTCGAAGACCAGGTAGCAGGGGGCTGTGCGGCGTGCGAGGGAGAAGATGCTGTTGATGCTGTATTCCGGGCCGCCGAAGGAGGAGAGGCTGCGGACGTACTAGATGGGAGGGAGGGTTAGTGCGTGGGAGATGGGGGAGGGGTCGGACGTTGCTGTGGTGGAATAATGACCATAAAGTAGAGTATAAGTCGAGCTTACTACAAAACTGTCAGTATATGCGTAAAACATGCATCCTTGAAGTATGATGTCTTACCCAAAGTCGGAACCTGCGGATCACGCTCGTAGAGAGCATGCATCGTGGCCTTGATGGAAATTGTCTTGCCATTCCCCGGGGGTCCATAGTAAATCAGACCACGCTTCCAAGGAATCTTGAGATTCTCATACGTCTCGCGACTATCGAAGAAATGATCCACATCATCGCGTATGGCCTTCTTCATCCCCTCGTCGAGAATGACATCGTCCCAGCTGGCTTTGGCAACACTCTCCCACAGCTGCGCGCTCTTCTGCCAAGCACCACCATCAAACACCCAGACCTCGCCGTGCAGCTCATTCGTCCACTTACCAGCAGCAAGAAGCAAGCGATCGGTTGCCTCTGCGGAGGGCGAGAGGATGTACTGGTTAATGACGTCGGGGTACGCAGTCCCGCCGTCCTTCCCCTCGGCGATAAATAGAACATACTCCCTCCCGTCCCAGTCGAGGAGGAATTTGCCAAACTTGACCGTCTCGGCCAGCCTGCCTTCGCCACCGTTCAGGCGCGTTGCGGGCGGGACGAAGACGCTCCATCGCAGCCGGTCTTTCTCGTTGTCGATGGAGGCTAGGCCCGCGTTTCCTGCGCTCGCGTAGGTGACCAGGTCGCAGGAGTGTTGGGGGATGATGGTCAGGTGGAGAGATGGGTATTCGCTTCGCAGGGAGTCGACTAGCACGGCGTCGGTGTTGATGCGTGGCGCGGATGAGTGATCGAAGTAGGTGCGGGCGGTGTGGTTTTGGGGAGGGTAGGGTTTCTTGTCGCCACCAGCTGTCATCGTGGGTGAGTTTCTGAGAGCGATTGCGGCCTTTGAGCTTCCGGAGAAGGTAGGTCGTTGATTCAATGGGTGGAGAGACGAGCCAATGGTATATGGCAACACGTATGAAGCTGTATGCTGTTTGTTGTCGCCTATGTTGTCTGGTAGCTCCTACAGGGATGATGATGTAACGGTGCTGCCTCAGGCCCGAAGCTCTCAAATCGACTTCTTGCTAGCGATTGGGTCAATGAGATAAAAGAAGCAAGTTCACGGCCAATTATCGAGTTCAGTAATCGGCCATAAAAGTAACAAAGGTACAGAATAGATTGCCTCAAGGCTTCCAAGTTGTGAAGCTGTCGAGAGCTCCGCCACCCATGCTGGCGATCCGCTCCACAAAACGGCGGGGTCGCTTCTTGGACGACTTGCGATCCAACAAGTGACAAGTGGTACGAGCTGAAGATCCGCCTTCGGCCATGAAAGATGGCCTCTTCTGTCAAACGAGTGCAGCTTTCGCCTGTGTATATAACCGTGAAGGATCGTACGATTTTCTCGGATTTTCCCTGCCCGTCGCAAAACAGCAATAGTAGGTTGAACCAACGCTGCCCAAAATCCAATACCAGAAAAGACAATTGAGACGTGAGGTTCAGACACAATATAATCATCGCTTTTATTGAAAACCAAGAAGCTTCTCACTTGCTTAAGAACATTGGCCCCAGGAGGAACTAGCTTCACATAGCCGGCGAAGCATACCGTATCGACATCTACCAGCTTCCTCCACCCAAAGCAAACCCACAACCTCTTAACAAAGCCATGGAGCAAGTCCCCTTCGCCCACAAAACGGCCCTGATCACAGGCGCCTGCGGCGGCCTCGGCCGCGCCATCGCCGAAGCCTTCCTCTTCGCCGGCGCCAACGTGATTGTCTGCGACATCAACGCGGAGCTGATCGCGGATTTCAAAGAAAAAGTCTCCGCGGCGTACCCGGAGTGCACGCTGGTGCTGCAAGCGGACATCACGCAGGACGACAAAATTGACGAGATGTTCACGAAAGGCGAGGAAATGTTTGGCGGTATTGACGTTGTTGTCAACTCGGCTGGGCGCGTGGATCGCTTTGATGCGGTGGCGGAGTTGGAAAGGGAGGTTTGGGATAAGGTCGTTGCGCTGAATTTGACTGCGCCCGCGATGGTGAGCGGCAGGGCGATTAGGAAGTGGTTGGAGGAGGGGAGGAAGGGGTGTATTGTCAATATTGCTTCTATTGCTGGGTTTAGAGGGTTCTCTTGCGGTAGGTCTTATGAGGGAGCGGTGGCGGACGGGTGTTGTTGGAGTCAGCAATATTGACTGACCATCCACCGTAGGCGCTGCGTACACTGCAAGCAAACACGGCCTGGTAGGTCTGACGAAGAACACGGGCGCTTTTTATGGCGAGAAAGGCATCCGGTGCAATGCCATTGCTGCTGGTGCTATGCAGACGAACATCGCCAGCACTTTACAGGCTGAGGGCATGAACCAGGCTGGCTACATGAGGATGAGAAAGAACTGTAAGTTGGACCAGGCCTTGATGCTGGACGTGTTGTGTGTCCTATGCGGAGCTGACTTGAAATTGGGAACTAGACCCAGACATGGATGGCAGTGATTACGTTGACATCAAGAAGATCTCGGACTTGGTTCTCTTCCTCAGTTCTGACGCTGCTTCGATTGTCAACGGTGCAATTTGGACGGCGGATGCTGGTGTGACTGCCGCTTAGATCGTGAGGACATGTCCAGATTGTGTATGATGGAGCGGAGATGCAAGAGAAGGAGATGCTAGTGCGTGACCCAGCACTACTGTAAGAGGGCTGCTCTCAGGTACCGTTGTCATGAGAATCCATCGAATGCGCAACATGCCATTTCAGGAATCCGAAGGCAAGGTATATTGATGAGTTCGATGCGCTGGCCTCCAGTACTATGAAACCTCGCAAGTGCAGTGTAGTCCTTGGCAGCCATCTCACAGTCCTCTCATGCATTTGATGTCGCAGGCCAAGTGGATCGCCGTCGCAAACAAGCTAATCGTCACGATCATTATAACAGCAATCCTAAATGGGATGAAGTGTGTAGGAGGCTCTACGTCAGCCATGCCTTTTCACCCCAGCAGTTCTGCAAATCAAGTCCCGAAACAGTGCAAATGACTCCCAAGGTTCGGCCATCTGCGATCTCATGCAGGGCGCCGAGGACAGCTGCCGGCGCATCGTCCGAATGAGAGAAGCAAGCAAGCGTGAATCCTGAATGGCCTGCGATCCCTGGAAGTATTGGCTTGGAAAAGGTATTGTGATGGCTGACCACAAGTGTAGGCAAGACTGCGCGATCAAGCGATGGAAGGGCTTCCCACAAATCAGTGCACATCACCATGTCAGGCGAAAGCCGTATGATGCATTTCGGAGTAATCGTCTGATTTTCGAGCGAGGTGCTTTGCCGTGTTAACCGTGTTTATCACCATGTTAGGGTGAGGCACACCGCAGGACTGCCGGGTAAGTTGGTAGTAGCAGGCTGATATCATCGCCGACCGTTAAGTGCTCCTCCACACATCTGCGTCACTCTGGAGAGAAATGAAATGTCTCTGACTGTATATTAACCGGCACACCACAAGAAGAGAGGCGTGCACAAGCGAGGTGACAAGCACGGCGCAAGACTCCGAGGCTGTTGCTTGGACGCTTTGTGGCTGCGATAGTCGCTGAGCTTGCAATCAAATCCTTCGAGCCGCAAAAGGTTGATGCGAAAGCATGATATGGAGATTGAGACCGACACTCAGAACCGTTCCCGAATGTGAACCCTTTTGATATGATGACAGCAAGGGCAAAACGAAGGTTGCGTGATTACGTGGGGTAGTCTGTTGTGATATATGGAGAACGTGAAGAAACAGGCCAGCAAAGCGTGCCAGGTTACCACGAGATGGGACCGAGGGCGTGCCTAAGCGCCAGCGCTCTGGTTTCTGTCTCCATCGAGCGCTCCACCCAAACACCACCAACGTCTCGCTCCACCGTCTTACACACTACTCGTTATGGCCTCTGCTGCTTTCCGCTCCGCCGACCAACGCGAGTGACGCGTTCTACGGGCCAACGCACCGAGCATCATGCCGAGGGAAGATGGTCGGCATTACAGTACTGCAGCAGACAGTAAACACCCCATCTCACGAGCAATAACAATAGTCGCGTGCACAATGGGGCCCCGGTGATGCCCTACTGGGCTACACGTTCTGCTGGCAACAAGGATATTGATATTAAAAACACGCGTTTTCTCGCAGACACAAGGCTCCGTCCTGTCCCTCGTCGCCCTGCAGCCAAAGCGCTGGGGCGAGTCATGTCCAGCACCTCAACCCCAGGGCAAATTAATGTTTTGGGGAAACAGCTCGTCGGTCGTCTCAGCATGGCGCGAACGGGGCCGACGAGGGCCTCGGTAGCAAGGTAGGGTTATTTTGACACGGACGATCGGACGCCCACAGCCATCGAAACAGAGTAAGCCGCTGCGCGGGTGACCTCTGCTTATTCGCTCCAACGGCAGCTTTGCCAGTGGCAGCTTGTTATTGAACGGCTGCTCGCGGATCGCCGCAGGGTCAAGCTCTGTTGGCAAAACGATTTGGAAAAACACCAGAAGCAGAAAACGGCAGGTCTTCATGCGCACAGACTGGAATACTCTCGAGTATTGCATGGTACATGGGTGTAAGGGCGATTCGCCGTCCCCAGATGGGGCTACCGTCTCAGCGAGACTACTAATACATATCCTCGCACGCAGGGGAAGCCTAGAATTCCCCATGCCCGTGATTTTCAACCAAATTCGAGCTTCCGACGGAGATTATTCCCACCGACCATAATTCTGCCATGCCCGGTGTGAAGCGTTGACCACAAGTCGAGACAAGCAATTCGGGGATGCTTGGCGGGACCTCCACTTACTGGATCAAGCTCGTCTATGGCGCCGCCTGTGACATCAGTCTGCCGCCGATGAAGCGATGATGGTCGCCCGCGAGGACGTAGACAACAGCGCGTCATTGACGCTCGGCATCTCGTACGAGCGAGAGATCTCCCCCTACCTCCAAGAGTCTACCGCTACCAATCGCTGGGCTGACAGTGTGAGATTGTGAGGGGCTCTGGTATGCCCTTGTAAGTACTGGATACCTCCAAGAGGGTGCTGACCACGCGGTGAGCTGCGCGGCTCTGGGCATGGAAGAAATTATTGAGGCGCGAACCCAGCACGCTACATCCTCGCTAGGAGCCGGGCGGGATCCTTCTGCACAACAGAAAACCCACGAGTATCAGGTTCGATGAGGCTTTGACCGGATGGCGCGGTGTGCATCGAGAAGCGTGCGACAACCGCTGACTTCCCTGGCTTCCCCGGAGGAAGTTTAGTCAAACAACTCAGATGATTGCCGAACCGACGGCAAGACGTCGCTGATCTACTTCCATTGGTCCGTCTCCACTGTGGATTAGCCCTTGCAAACTCCAGAGATTCGAGCAACGATTGTCTCCCCACACGCCCCCGTTCTAAACTCCTTGGCCGCCGGAGGGAAGAGCTGGTCTGCTAGTGCGAGACACCAAAGGTATATAGCGTCAGCCCAGCCCGCGCGCGAATGAGCTATGCGTTTTTGATCATTATAGTTGGCTACCCCCAGACTTCCCTTGTTTGTCTGTTGTTCGCTTTACTCTCGACCCGCCGGCATCTTCCCAGTCCTGCCGCCGAGACTCTCTAGGAAGTCTTCAGAAGAAAAGTCAATACATCATCAATAACAAGCACGCTGTGAGAACGCATTCGTCGCGAACATGTCGACCGCGCAGCAGCATAACGAGATTAACAAGGAGTCGATGGAGTCTCCGGTGAACGGTCACACCGATCACTACGACCACGCCACCAACATGCAGGCGAAGCAGCGTAAGCCGTACGACTACGGCGGCAACCCTCTCGCTCACATCAACACTGGGGACTCCGTTCGTCTTCCTGCCTTCGGTGGTGAATTCCAACCCGGTCTCTACAAGCCCACCGAGGGAAGGAAGTTCGCCAACCCTGCACCTCTCGGCCTCAGCGCTTTCGCTCTGACTACTTTCGTCTTGTCTTGCATTAACTTGGGTACCCGTGGACTCGAGCACCCCAACATCGTCGTCGGTGCTGCTTTCGCCTATGGTGGTCTCGTCCAGCTTCTCGCCGGCATGTGGTAAGTTCACGCGATCCTTTATCGTAGACGAAGAATTCCATCGATTTAATGTTTCATCGACAGGGAAATCGCTACCGGTAACACCTTCGGTGCAACTGCTCTTTCGTCTTACGGTGGCTTCTGGATCGGTACCGCCATCATTCTGACCCCCGGTGGATTCGAGATCATGGAGACACTCGAAGCCGAATCGCCCGCGCCCTTCCTCGACTCGTTCGGCATCTACCTCATGGGCTGGTTCATCTTCACCTTCCTCATGCTCATCTGCACCCTGCGATCCACCGTGGCCTTCTTCCTGCTCTTCTTCACCCTCGACATGGCATTCCTGATGCTCGGACTCGC
>MSJI02000417.1:0-19273 GCA_001931905.2 Cladosporium sp. IMV 00045 | reverse complement strand
GTGATATCAGGGAGAGAATCGTCGCTCTTCTTTTCTCCATTCTTGTCGCCAAGTTCAGGGTCGAGACTTTGGCTGGCCTCGTTCGGGACAGCTTGCGAATCTCCATCATCCGCGGCTGGTGCAGGTGGCTCGTCATAAGCACCATCAACACCAGTCATCGGTACATCCTGCTCGACAGAGGCGTCACGACTGTTCGCTGCTTGTGGTTCATCGGCAGGCGCACTCTCTGCGGGCCCGGTTTGCTGTTCCTGTTCGCGGTCGGTCGCAGAAGGCTCGTCAACAGCCTCTGGTTCCTCTGATGGCGCCCCAAGCTTCTCCTGCTCTGTGTCTCCCCTAGTATCGATCTCCATGCTTGCGTGGCCGCCCTCGTTTGGTGTTTGCTCTGGGTCTGTTGGGTCTTGCGCCACCGATGACGGGTCGACTTCTTCGTCCTGCTGCGGGCGTGAGGGTGTCTCTTGGAGACCTGAAGAACGTCTCGATGCAAGGCTCGCCCTTGGCACACGCTTAGGTTTTCCACCCGTACGCGGTGGTTCTGCGACAAACCACGGGAAGTTCTTGAGACGACTGGATCTGAAGACCGCAATCTTGGCCTTCTTGGGCCTTCCAATGGGTTGTAAAGTGACCTGCTTCAGCTCAATAGAGCCAGGAGGATTGATTGACACGCCAGGCTGTATCCTTTCTTCTGGTTGCGCAGGAGTCCTTCCTTCAATCGCCGCCTTTTTCTTTCGACGAGCTGTCGTAGCCGCTGATACAGGTGTAGTCTTTGGTGGACGTCCTTTCCGTCTTGAAGGGGTCTGAGATGGCTCTACAATTCGCGTGATCGATGCTACAGAAGATGTGACTTCGGTGTTATCGTTGCCCCAGAAATACTTGCGTGCAGATCGATCTTGTTGCGGTGATGGAGCTGGCTCTTGTGGTGGAGGTGATTGCGCCGTCGTCTCTTCGTCGAGCTCGTCGTCCAAGCCTGCTTGACTAGCTGTACGCTTCTCCGGTGCCATTTCATCAGGATGGACCATTCGGCGTGCGATCACATACAAGGGCAGCAGGTACTCGTCCATTTTCTTGTTCAATTTCTTCTGTTCAGCTGGTGTGAGTTTCGATGACGAAGGGTTCAACGCCTTGTTCATCGCAGGTTTTGCACTTTGGCGGCACTGTTCGAGCGTGGCGGCACCATTGTGTCCGACGAACAGCTTTGGTGAGAGCTTGGGGAACCCCCATCCGTCAAGGTCAGGCTGAGCAGAAGCAGCAGCTTCTGCTTTCTTCTTGCCAGCCTTTCCTTTACCTTGTATTTCAGGCCCAAAAACGCCCTCCCAAAATGCATCACCTATCTCGACGGCCTTCACGAAATTGTCGTAAGTGCGATACTGGAATGTTGGTTGCTTTCCTCTCTGGCCAGTGTCTTTGATAATGCTCAGGTGTCGAAGATGCGGGGGCTGCGAGAATTGCCAGAGATCTGTGAGTCTTACAAGCATCTCATCCATGGCTCTCTTCCAGAAGTGGCCCACGGAATCGTCGTAAAGCTCGCCAGAGACCGTGCCTGCAATCCCTGCCTCTTCAATCCGTTTGTAAAGGTAGTTCGGGAAAGGGAGTTCTGGGTCCCAAAGAGGTGGCGAGCGATTTAGAACACGTTTTGGGTCCTCAGGCTCGCCGTCGACACCTTCGATAGCTTCAACATCATCCTCATCTTCATCTTCGTCATCGTTCACGGCCTGAGACGTAAACTGCGCAATTTGCGTAGAATCCAGGAGTTTGCTCCTCTGCCAGTCACTCCTCATGAAGGCAATTCGATCGATCTCCGTGGGCTCACGCAGCAGCAGAAGTGAACGGACTGATTTCATATCAGCATCGGGTTGAGAAGCAGGCGCTTCCACTTTAGCAGTGACTTTTCTCAAGCACCCGACGTTGGCAAGTCGACGAACACAGCGATGTAATGCTCTGGTCTCGAACCTCTTCTTATTGATGCCCAGACCGATTCTCACGTCCTCGAATGCCATGATGTTGTCGTTTTCTTTCAAGAGACGCATGACCTCGTCGAACCAGAGATTGTACTGGATGATCGCTGTTCCAGGTGGAGCTGTCTCGTCTTCAGGCAAGTCACTCTCGCCAGCAAACTTCTTCAGCTTGAGTAGACTGGTCTTGGTGCCACGAGCAATAACCGTAGTCTTGTAGACATATCCGTTCTTAGCGAGATTGTCGGTACGCTTCGGTAAGGATCGTTTGTCTTGTCCAGTCAACTTTGTGACGTCGGGTTGTAGGACACCCCTCGATCCTTGGGCGGCGATTACACTGAGCGCTTGAAACTCGAGTGGCGGAATTCGTTTGTAGTCGACGCCATGACCAGCAATGGCGTACCATACTCGGTCCTCTCCAGTACATAGACGTTGCTTGCGATATTTGTCGAGCTTGTTGGTTGCATTGTTCTTGGGTTGGCCTCCTTCGATGGTTGCGTCTGGATCCGCTACATCGTCCACAGGCTGAGCCTCGCCTTCCACTGTGACTTCGGGGTTTTTAGAAACCCAGTGCCAGACAAGCTCCACGAAGTCATCGTCGATATTTGGGCCATCTTCTGGTGGCGCTTCGGAGAAGAAGAGATCATCATTTGACGGTGGTTGCACCTGGCTTTTCGAACCGGCTTGACTCGAGTAATATTCTCGTATCGCATCACCAAGTTGCTTGATCCCGAGTCCTATTCTCAGTTAGTATGTGCTCAATGCTTTCGCTACTCTGAAGCGCGTTATAGTGGCAGTTATGCGCAGCGCATTGCAGAATGAACTCACCACCAGTTCCCGCGAGCGCCACATCGTAGAGCAAGCGTTCTACGAGCCCATCAAATCCGACGACCATGTTGTCGCATTGTTCTCTCGCGGGTGGTCAAGTCGAAGTTGATGTATCGCACAAGTGATGCCGCCGCAGGACTCGAACGCACGGCAAAAGTCTTCAAACATGGGGGGATGCGGCGTGGCGGAGCGCGAGATCGAGACTCGTCATGCGGGGGATTTTGCATTAAAGCTTTAAGCTTCGGCGCTAGTGCTGAACATCAAAAATTGGCACGTGCGCGCCTGCCTCTTGCCTTTGAAAGCAGTATGGAAGTGAAGTATGTAGAAAATGTATTCGAAAATCTCAAGTGCCCGAACGCCCCGCTCATAACGCTTGCAGTAAATTCACCAAGTAGTCATCGTGCTCAATCATACCTAGCACGCTTGCCGTCTCGATCTCCCTGGCCATCATCGTCAACCCTTCGTCGCCGCTCACCCACAGGTGCAGCATTAGCACCAGTACGGTCATTGCCACTGCCGCGGGGATCGTCAGGTCTGAATCGGTCGTCCAAACCATCGTAGTCTTTCTTCTTTTTCTCATATGTTCCCCATCGACCAGTGTCCTCGGACTTCAGGTCCTGGTACTTGGTCCTGCCCTTTTTGCCCAATTTGCTCATATCCCTGATCCTCATGTACTCGGGCAAAACTTCTTTGCTGCTGGTTTCATCCACGAATCTCGCTCCAGCCAGATCTCTGTTCAACGCAGCCTTTACTTCTTCATCTTGCTCCTCATCGCCCTGGAAAAAGGCGCCCTTGTGGAAGTACTTCTGCATGTAGGCCATTTTGCCCTTGCCCTCCTGATCGTCCTTCTGCGCTTCGATGTAGGCCTTGTCTTCTGCTTCGCGCTCTTCGGCTGTGAGATTGCGCCTACGCTCGATCTCCTCGCGCTCTTTCTCCTTCTCCTCGATCGCGAGGCGATCACGACGAACGCGCTTCAGCTCACGTAATTTCCACGCCGCACGCTCAGCCTCTGCGTCCAATCCATCCGTATCGTCCACTTCCTCCTCGATGTTGTCTTCATCATCCCATGCCTTTTTGCCGGCAGCCCGTGCAGCTTGGTCCCGCTCGATTTGCGCCTGGAGCATTTCATCTGCCTTTTCCTTTCTCAGTCGCTCCTCTTCCGCTGCCACTTCTTCTGCCGATTTCGTAGGCTGCGCGTTCTGCTGCTTGTTGCGCTGCGCTTTCGAAATGAATTTGGGCGCAAGCATTGGTTTCTTAGGCTCGTCGTCTGAGCTGCTGTCCTCTTCCTCTGAGCTGTCCTCTTCTTCATCTTCACTGCTACCCTCGCCATCTTCTCCTTCATCTTTCTCCGACTCCGACGCAGTCTCAAATCCCTCTAAATCCTCATCGGGTTTATTTCGCGCAGCTGCCTCAGGGACTGATGATTTCTGCTGGTCTGCTTTGCTAAGATCGATTGCCAATTTCTTCGCGCCAGGGAATGTCGATGCTTTTGGTGCTGGCGCCGATGGTTTCGCAGGCTCTGCCGACCCTCCATCGTCTTCTTCCTCTTCAGACTCGAAATCGTCATCTTCGTCCTCGACTTCTGCTTTCCCAGGTCGGTAGCGGAAATTCTTGACCTTATTCTTGGTCATGCGACTTGATGGTGGCGGCATGGTGAACAATTTGTGTTTCTGGTGAAGAAGGTTTGTGCATGCAGTTGGTGAGAAGTTATGCGACAGGTCGATGGGTGAAGCTGCCTTTCGTCGTTGCACGAGCTTCGCTGTCGCCGCGGCTCAAGTCAAGAATTCGGGCAGGGTCGAGGCCCTTTCAAAAAAGTTACAGACTCGACCTTCCATTCTACACAACACACCTAGATACCCAAGATGCCTCACAAACACACCAGACGGTCGCAAAATGCGAGCGAGTAAGTATATACCACATATCCGATCATTGCTCCACCACTAATCGTCCCCAGTTTTAACCTTGCGCCCGACACCAGCGCGCAACCACTAGCCGCATACACAAAATCCACCTCCAAGGAAGACGCAAAGAAGTCCGCACCTAAACGCGGCACGAAAAAAGCCGCGCCTGCACCGGCAGTCCCAAAAGCAAAACGGAAAAAGGAGATCGTAGAAGGCTATGGCGTCGACGACACTCCACGCGCCTTTGCGCGGCTCATGAACCGACAAACGAACAAGCGCCACATTTCCGGCTTGGACGACGGCGAGGACCGCACAGCAAAGAAGGCAAAAACTTCAAAACCCGCCAAAGACTCGGAAGCATCAGCAGCGCCTGAGATCCCCAAGATCATGCCTGGCGAGCGCATGTCGGATTACAATGCGCGAGTCGACCAGGCGATCAAGATCAGCGGTTTGATTCAGAAGGGGAAGGCTGTTGAGGGCATCAAAGAGAGACGGACGAAGAAGGAGAAGCAGATGCACAAGTTGTACGATCAGTGGCGCGAGGAGGAGAGGAAAATTCAGGAAGAGAAGGAGGAGGCACGGGAGAAGCAGGAAGAGCTGGACGAGGAGAATGAGGCGAAGTACGGCGAGAGCATCAAGGTGCCCGAGCTCACGCGCAAGAACAAGCGTTCAAGAGTGATTGGCGAGAGCAATGACAAAGAGGGCGACATCTGGGCGTCGTTGAAGGAGAAGCGAGGGCAGAAGGCGAAGCTGAGCGATGTCGTTCAGGCACCACCCGAGCTCGTCAAGCCGAAGGAGAAGTTCAAGATGGCTCGAGGCGCCAAGGTCGACGTTGCGAACGTGCCTGTTGCGTCTGGTAGTTTGAAGAAGCGTGAGGAGCTCAGTGATGCCCGCAGAGAAGTCATTGAGAGATACAGAGCCATGATGAGAGGTGGGAAGGAGGGAGGACTTTAAAGTATGAGATACCCAATCAAGAATCACAAGAGATAAGTTTTGATTTGCAGACAGTTTGTTGGTCTTCGAGAGAGAAAGAGACAAGAGAATTGTTTGGAAGCAAATAAAGCCGTTCCAACTAAGAAGCAGCTGCCAAACGAGATGAGCACATGAGGGATACCAACCTTGAACGCCATCAGAAACAGCGACCAAAGCCGGACCCACATGTACTAAGAGTACGACACTGCGTCGCACCCATTGCCAAATACCACGCAAAGTAGACGAAATAAAGTCAAATCCCTCGAATGCTCGCCGAAACAAAACAATAATACCTCCACCGAGTCCCGTGGTCAGATCCAAAGCTCCAGAAAGATTGTCGAGCTGGTGCGAGCCTTGTGCGTCAAACGCTCCCGTCAGACGGAGAGCATTTACATGTAGGAGACGGTGCAGCCATCGATGTGGCGGCCCTTGTCCTTGGAGAGGGTGCAGCCGTCGATGTGGCGGCCTTTGTCCTTCCTGGAGAGAGTGCAGCCGTCAATGGGACGGCCGACCTTTTTGGAGAGAGCGAATTCCATTTTGGTTGTTGGTGGGTTTGTGTAGTCGGAGACCTTGAGGTATGTTAGCACTGGTAGGTGATCGGAGATGATCGAGGGTGATCTTACTTAATGAGTGTGGTATAGCTTGATTGAAGTGGTAGTGGTGGAGAGAGAAGATCGTTGGGTTGTGGGTTGGATGATCGTTCTTGTAATCGCTGAGTTTGATTGTGGTTTGTTGGGTAGTTTGTGGGTTTGTATGGGAAGGAGAAAGAACGGGAAATTGCTGATGGCTTGAGTTATAGGTCTCCATGGATAATGTGTAGTGCTTAGTATTGTGTGTCGCGTTCGCTCACAGTCAACCGACCTTTGTGCTATGCCTTAGTATTGTTCTTCAACACAATGGAAGAACTATCAGTATGACCCATCAATGGCTGCCATATGCTGATCATTCGCCTAGGATGATCTGTGAATGGCTGTCAAATGGCTTGGTTGAAATGCAATGCCGTGATCGGGTCCGATCCAAGAGCCGCAAACAAATTAGTGCCTAGTTCTGAACCACTTGTCGAGATGAAGGGTCATCTTCCACGTGCTGTGGCTTTGATAGAGGCCCTGAAGACTATACCTTTCGAGTGACCCGTGTTGTAATAGACTGCTTGTGATTCAATCGTTACCCGGTCCTTAGCCCAATCCCTTGACCGTTGTTGGTTGTGGAGGATCTGGAGGTAACGAAAACGAGACCAGATCTGGATCCTTGATATTTTCAGCCTGTTCCGAATTTTGATCAGAGACCATTTGCTGTATGACTCGGGGTTTAGATTGGTGCCGGACAAATATGTTGTTCGATACTGACACGCTGTGGCATGGTCTTCTTAATATACGTGGGCTATACTTCTTGTAAATCAGATGAGCAAAAACAATAATTACGAAAGCCTCAGTGATATTGTTTCAGATATCATAAAATAGCACAAGTCTACGCTAGCGCACACCCATGTTATATACTGTAGTTAATTCTCAAGAAAAGATATTGAACATGGAACAGAATCGAAATGCTTGCCATTGTTCTCAGAAGTGAGGTCTGCTAGGGTTAGGGTTGGGGCTCACGAATCCGCGCTAAACCACTTCGGGCCCTTTGCGCTCGCGACGAACGTCAGAAGCCCAGGTCATCTTTCAAGGCCAGTTGAGATTGTATTTTTATTCACATTTCAGAGCCCGCTGAAAGCCACAAACCGCCAATATGGGTAAAGGTAAAGGGCTCTGATATCTTCAGACTATCAGTTCAAATGCTAACGTTTTCACAGGTACCGACAAGCTGTACGTACGTCGCAGTTCCTCATACGACTGGATGAACGTCGACTGACCCGATTTCCAGATCACCCACAGCGAGTGGTCGAGCGAGGATGCCTTTGGCGCATCAGCAGGCGCAAATGCGCGAAGAGCTGGAGTAGCAGGCGCGAATTTCAAGAGGCTTCCGTTCAACTTCTGCGCCGTCTCACTCCAACCATTCGAGCATCCAGTGTGCACAGCGGAGGGCACAATCTTCGACCTCACAAACATCCTACCATGGTTAAAGAAGCATGGGACCAACCCGGTAAATGGAGAACAAATGAAGAGCTCGGATCTCATCAAACTCAACTTTGCAAAGAACGACGACGGAGAATACGTGGATCCGGTCACGTTCAAGGTGTTCACAGACAACACTCATATCGTTGCTCTGAGGAACACAGGAAACGTTTTCGCTTGGGATACCGTAGAGCGCCTCAACATCAAGGGAAAGAACTGGAAGGATCTGGTCACCGACGAGGACTTTGTGCGCAAAGACATCATCACACTCCAAGATCCGCAGAATGTCGCTTCAAGAGATCTGAGCCAGTTCAAGTACCTACAGAAAGGGACGAGCACCCTCACTCCAGAGCAAGAAGCAGAGCGAAGTGCCGGCGTCAAAGGCGAGAATCTCGGCTCTGCCGCCAAAATCCTCAAGGCCAAAGACGCCGTAGCAAAACGACGCCAAGAGCGTGAGAATGCCGCTTCTGGATCTGCCACATCGACCGAGCAACAAGCCCTGACCAACGCTCGAAAAGCAGCAGCCGATGTGTCCAAACAACGTACTACCAAGGCAGCACCATACAACGCTGCTCAACACACCACTGGCGCGGCCGCCGCCTCCTTCACATCAACCGGCCTCACGCCCAACACATCCAACGACCGCGCCATCCTCAGCGATGAAGAATACATGCTCAAAGCCAAGCGCGTCAAACACACCGGCTACGCCAGCCTCCGAACCACGCACGGCAGCATCAACCTCGCCCTCTACCCCGAATTCGCCCCCAAAGCGGTCTGGAACTTCATCACGCTCGCCAAGAAAGGCGCCTACAACGGCGTCGCTTTCCACCGCAACATCCGCAATTTCATGCTGCAAGGCGGCGACCCCTCGGGCACAGGCCGCGGTGGACAGAGTTGCTGGGGCAAACCTTTCGCCGACGAGCTCGAGGGCCCGCACACGCACGACGGCCGCGGCGTGCTCAGCATGGCGAACAAGGGAAAGGACACCAACACGTCGCAGTTCTTTTTGACGTACCGGGCGACGCCGCATCTGGACCGCAAGCACACGGTGTTCGGGCGCGTGATGGAAGGTATGGAGACTCTGGCGCGGCTTGAGGCGGTCCCCACGGATGACAAGGACCGGCCACTGGAGCGGTGCGCGATAGAGGAGGTAATTGTGTTTGTGAATCCGTTCGAGGAGTTTCTCCAAGAGAGGACTGAGGAGGAAGCTGCCGAGGCTAGGAAAGAGGCGTTGAGGAGGGAAGGCGGGGCGGAAGACGAGAGAACGACGTGGACGGGTAAGAGGATCAGAGCTGATGGCAAGGTGGAAGAGGAAAGCGGAGGGGGCGGAGTGGGCAAGTACTTGCGTAAGGCTGCGGAAAAGGCAAAGGGCGCAGAGGACGAGATCATAGAGGAGTGGGATGAGCCCGCGCCGGAGCCTCCGAGTAAGAAGAGAAAAGGAGGTGGGTTCGGGAACTTCGATGCGTGGTGATCGTATGTCGACGTTTGTATTTATAACATGACCGCTGCATGCGGATGAAACCCACCCTCTGTACTGTTGTGCCTTGTTTTGTATGAAAACCAAACCCAGTCGTTACCTCCGTGTCCGGTTCCTAGATCTACCACCGGTTGAATTTGCTGCCGCAGAGCTGTCCCTGACGGTGCCCAAGCTTGCCAACCGAGTTCCAGCACCCTCGTCCACATAGCTTGTTCCCATACGCTTCGCAATCTGTTGCCGGGCGGCTTCGGCTTCCGGCGTCTCGTACCCAAGCTGTGTGCTAGGTAGGCCTTCAGGTGCAGATGGGAAAGAGCCAACGCCAGCTGCGTGTTCGGATGACTCTGAGAACGAGGCTTCGGCGACACCGTGATCGTTATTCGCGGTGGTGGAGCCAGTAGTGGTGCGGGTTCCAAAGCTACTACCACTTGCAGCTCGTCCGAGTTTGCGGTGTTTCAGGCGCTCAGCTGGTTGATGGTGTTCTGATGAGTTTGTCCGACGTTGTTGCTCAACGAGGGATGCGAGGTCGGCCGTCCAATCGGGGTGGCCTCGTGACGGAGGCTGGTCTGTTACTGGCGAAACGTCGTCCTCGTTTTCTGTAGCTGTGTGGCCCTCCGCGTTGTTTGAACTGGTTCGGGTGTGTTTGCCTGCCACATGAGACTCGTTGTCTTGCTTCTCTTCAAGCTCGTCACCGGTGGCCGGCTTGCCGGATGAAGCATTCGATGAAATGCTGCGAAGAGGCGCGCTTCTGTTCGGCAACGAGTTTGCCTCTCCTTTGCATGCTGGTTTGTCAGCTCGACTTGATGGATCGTCCTTTGCGTCCTCGTCGTCTTCATCTTCATGTACAAACGGTCCGACCGGCTTCGACGGCTTCGGCTCTGCACGAGGTGTTTGCAATGGTAATGAAGGAGTAGCATGGCGTTTCCGTGTGTTAGAGAGTCGCGATGGCGCGGAGTCACCTTTCCTGTTTATTATTAGTAAGGGAATGCTTGATACTAGGAAAAGCCATCATATGAGAACTCACCCTGCTACGCTGCTAGTAGACCCTTTCTGCACATCACTCGGCGCAGGGCTAGAAATTGAGGGCCGCCCCATGACATTGTTCGGGTCGAACTGGGGTAGCTCGATCTTGAACCTATCATAGGATGGCTTTCTTCGAGACTTTAAACAAGTCCAAAGCCACTCGGCGGTGACGACCGGGATATTGTGTTTTGAAGCGTAGTAAGCCTTCTCTCTCTTCACTGTTGGCGATCCACAGACAAGTACTGAGATCGTAGGCTGGAGCTGCTCTTGGTATGTGGCACCAGCCAACTTCACTGCCTCTGCAACCTGCCGGTAGTCGACTCCAGTGAAACCAGTCGTTGACACTGTCAGTTTGGAAAAACCCAGGATGTCCAGATCCCATAGTGGTTGGCTCAGAACGTCCTGTCCAGGGTCGATGATCCGTTTGTAGTGAATGCAGCGCTCAACCCACCATTCTGTCGCTGTGACAGTCCCTGGAAGAGATTTGGAGATGTGCATATGCTGAGAAGGCTGCGAATGAGGGACGAGGATACATCGCTTCGAGTGTTGTTCATCATCCTCGTTTGATTCGAGATCTTCTAGTCGCTTGACAACTTGTGCGCCGTTCGGTAGCAGGTACTGTGTGAGGCGGTTCGTCTTTTCCTTTTCAAAACCTTGCATAACGATGCGCCACCCCGAGAAGAGCCCTTCCGGCTTTGGTGCAGGAGTGATGGCAGGAGTCTGCACGGCATCCATAGATTTCCTGACTTGAGGGCGTGAGATCGATCTCCGAAGATCATGTTGGGAATCCTCGTCACCAGCGGTCCATTGGTCGGTCTCGGAGGGTGCAACAATAGAAGTGTCTGCTGCAGAGATGTCCTGCCACATGTCTTGACTGTGGTCCACAAGCCGCTTGCTCGCATGTCGCCTAAGTTTTCTCTTGCCATTCCCATTTGTACTAGACGTCGACGGTCCTTCGTCTCTGACTCGTTTGCCTAGACTCGTCCGAGACTCTGACTCCTTCCTGTATGCACCTTTACCCTGCTCCTGCTCCGGGATGGTCGGGTCGTAGTATACTGGGTCCAGTGCCATCCCTCTTCGCATGCTCTCGTGCAGCCATTTTCTCGACACAGTGTGAAGGCCCCACTCTTTCGCTGCCCTATACTTTGCGCTCCCCGCGTCTGCTACGAGTAGATGTGTGACTTGTTTCGTGAGGTCTCCGTGATATTGTGCGCCTTCGCTCTCGATCATGCCAGAGATTCGGTCTCGATCTGCGAGGTCCGGGAAACCAGTGATGCATATCTTCAGGCCCATGAATGCAGGGCAGCGATGCTTCTTCTCCAAGCCTTCGACATCGACGTCGCCTCCTCCCATCCAGGCATCTCTTACAGCATCGATCCATGTGGGCGACAATACAACGATATCTGGTCGCTCTCTGGCGACATATTTGTATTTGGCCGACTGAATATCTCCGATTACGAGGTGTGTCACTTCGCCGGTCAAGTCGAGTTTGTTCGAGGCTCCCATAGCCTGGGCAATATCCGCGAGCCTGATCTGGTAGGAGTGTAAGCGCGTGTAAGAATGCATCGTGGGCGAACAACCTACGCGAACATCTTGTGGAAGGTTCGTGCTACACAGCACGACGTCCTTTAGTGGTAATTGCTCCTTGCCTGTGAGGAGGTGTCAGATCTTGCATGTAGAGTCGCGAAGGATATTTGACATACTGTGTTCAACAGCAGATTGCGCCATATCAGCGCATGTGAGGTGTTGTCTGGAAGTACATCAATACATCACAATAGCTGATCTCTCAGAAAGTCGCGCGCGTATCAAATTACGCGACATCACGTGCGCGAATCGGCTTCAAGTTCCGAGATCGTCAGATCTTTGCCTCCCTCTCTCTCGTCTCCACCCTTCACATACCGTGGGTATTGCAGTAGTTTATCTTACATCACTAACGAACTGTTCGGCATTGTCGGTGTGAGACTGAGCTTGTCGACGCATATTAGCTACAAGTCTATCTTACTGATCGCAACCAGCGCGGGTATACAACAATACCAGGAGGAATCACTCGGACCGGTCGGACCAAACCTTACACAGAAGGATGCGAACAAAGCAAGATTGACGAGTACCGCGCATGGATCATCAGGGCGGAGAAACGTCTTCTGCCTCTACCTCCCACTACTGTGTGACACACCACATTCTGCAGGATCCGATACCGCTTGCCGATCGCTTCAAATCACCTCATTGCGCAAAAAATTCAATCTGTCAGACAGTTTATATATACTTTTGCGGCATTGTGATTGCCAGTATTGCCGCTGCACATCCGACCGAGCATGTCGAGGCTGTGTGCTCGCGACGAAGCTACTGTTGGAATCATTCGTCTCGAGTGACAGCTCCAGGAATCCTGACATGCCACAGGGGACAGCCTTGAACTGTGCAGAGTGCAGACAGATAGCACTGCTCGCACTGCTCCGCAGTTGGACGTCGTGTGATCGCTGCAGGTCGAGCGCCGAGGCTCGCGTCTGTACGCAGCCTTGCAACAAGTTCATGGCATCTGGATATAGAGGATTATTGATGACCTCTAAGAAGCCGATCGTCACGAGCGGAACTCGGCACTTTTCTATTTCTCATGCCATCAAGGCCATGTCATGTATTCACGAAAGCGCACACTCGTCAGCCGCTATGTAATGCGACCGTCAACACCTGCCTGCTTACTTGTGTTTCTGGCAGACATGACGGCACGAAGTCTCTTCCGTGCCATCCGCAAGACACGTTCAAGATTCTAGATTATTGTGTTTCCTGGTGGCTGCGGACGTGGCGGAAGGCTACTTGTGCCTCACTGGGCATGCCGCGAGGCCCGATTCGTGCATGGCTAGAGTCTTGCTTTGCTCCGGAAAAGAAGGATGACGAACTTGGCAGCGCTGGTTCGTCGACCCTCGACAAGACGAGCAAATCATGCTCCTAGCAGGGCACTAGTCGCTCACCAAACGCCGAAGTGTTTCCCCCACTGCACTACATCATGTCCTAACATACACTGCCCTGCGGTCGCCGGCTGCGGAGGCATATCGCTTGCCACCATGTTCACCTAGCTGGGTTTTTGTCATGCATCCAATCCTAGTGCCATAATAACATCCACCCTCGCGCTGTTGAACAACAGCAAGCCACCGTCACCGCACCCATTCTGGAATCCATTCATCCACATCCTCCCGCATTTTGCCCAATACTTGTCCCGCATCTCCGCGCGGTCCACTAGTCTTGTCAGAGGTAGCGCCAGACCTTGCGCGGCCGCCCATCGTCGTCGATCGCTCCGGCAGCCTACGTAGTTTCATACTTGATTGACACTAGACGTCAGGATTCCCTCCGTCAGGCTCTTCCTGCTGGAGTAATTTTCTCGAGTCAACTACTATACCACTGCACAGGGATTGGAGATTAGCTCAGCCCAAGCCTCCTTCGCTGTCTGCTTTTCTTGGTCTTGCTGCTGGCCACACAGCCCGTTCTTGGATACTTGCTGTTGTTTCCGTACCACGTCGGCCGTCCTTTGCAACTGGCTTACCGCGGTCGTGTATCGGTGCTTTGACCTTTGCAATAACCCGCTGAAACCACGATACACGCCCTTGCACCACTTCCGGCACACCAAACTGCCGCCGACTTACCCACGAGCTTTGTAAGTGCCACCGCTGCTCCTCGACATACGCGCTCGTGCATCCTGTGCATGCAGAAACTGCGGCCGTGTATCACCACCGCTCCTGCCAGCGTGCATGCCCAAGCATGGATGCTCCTGCATCTTCCATGGCTCATTCATGCCATCTTCCCGCCGAGATTTTTTGTTTCTAGAAGATTGCAATGATGTCTTCTGGTTCTACTGCCCACGTCAACTTTTGCTAACCAAGTCCTCGCAATGGCAACAGCAGCAGCAGTCGAATGCTCAAGTCACACTCGAGGCCGCATTTTCTACGTCCCACCGCCTCAATCGCCTCGTCCTCTCCGTCTTGCCAGCTTTGACCTCTTCAATCCTCGTCGATCAGCAGCTGGACGCATACGCATAAAAGCTCTTCATTCGTCCAGCCCCTCCCCTCCCATATACCCAGGCGCTCCGCGCAAGCGAAAGTCATCGAAATTCAAGCTGGCGGTCTCGCGAGAATCAGCCAAACGGTTCCTTCGATCCGTGATCCAGACTCAAAACGACACCACACAGCCCAACAAGAAAAATAGGCGATCTTGGTCACCGGCGATTGCGCCTGTTACGTCCGCAAGAACTGCGGACGCAGAATCCAACAACATGAGAACGGCAATAAGGGGATCAATCAGCGGCCCGGTCAGTGGCATAGTCAACAGACCCAGGTTGAACAGCGATGTCAGGAACGCTCAGGGCCCGACAGCGCCGACTGGAGCAGACAATGGTCTCACAAGCATGGCAGTGTCTCCCCAGATCAACGCAAATGGCACCCTTGGCAACAATGTAATACCCGCGAATATAGAAGAGGAGAAGCCACTCGCGTCAGGCAATGGTGTTTCTGTTGGTGTGCATCTTGCCGAGCCTGTTCTCTTCTTGCAGGGCTTCGAGAACGCCGAAGCAGTCCCTGGAAACACCGCCATGTTGCGAGGCAGCCTGCACGTCCGTGTACAGAAAAGTGCTAAGATTAAGGCCATCACACTGAGATTCAGAGGCAGATCTATCACCAAGTGGCCCGAAGGCATCCCGCCCAGGAAATCCGAATTCGAAGAAACGAATACGATCATGAACCACACCTGGCCATTCTTCAACGCACAATTTGACAGCGCAGAAAAGAACACTGGCGCCGACTACGTCCAGCTCGCAAAGGGTACTGATGGGGCTTCCACGAGCGTAACACGGCTGGACCGTCTCGGAACAGGATCGCCAAATATCTCCTCACTCAATTTGAGTTCAAAGGATGCGAAAAAGCTGTCATTACAAGTCAACCAGTCAAGGAGTTTTGGCAAAGGCGAGGCGCCTGGACCGTCAGTTGCCGCTAAAGGCTACCGGACTTTCTTGCCTGGCGACTATATGTACAACTTCGAGCTGCCAATCGACAGCCGCCTACCAGAGACGATCGACGTCGAGCTCGGAAGCGTGAAGTACGAGTTGGAAGCGACCATCGAGAGATCTGGAGCGTTCCGTGCAAACCTGGCAGGATCGAAAGAAGTCACGCTCATCCGAGCACCTAGCGAAGGCTCACTGGAACAAGTTGAACCTATCGCGATTAGCCGGAACTGGGAAGACCAACTACATTACGACATTGTGATTTCCGGCAAAAGCTTTCCATTAGGCTCTCAAGTGCCTATAGCGTTCAAGCTCACTCCATTAGCGAAAGTCCAGTGCCATAGGATCAAAGTTCTGGTGACCGAAAACATCGAATACTTCTGTTCCAACAAGCATGTACATCGCATGGAGCCGACGAGAAAAGTACAGCTCTTCGAAAAGCGTTCAGACAGCGAACCTACGAGCACGTTCCCTGGAAGCACTATGCGCATAACGGCGGGTGGTGGCATTCCTTACGATGCAAGAGTAAGAGCTGCCAATGGCGAGCATGTCACTCCTGCAGACACGACCAACTTGCTTGGAGACCTCCATGGAGAAAGTAATATTGGTCCGACAGAGATGGAATTCAGCGTTCAGTTGCCGAGCTGCCACACCATGAAGGAGAAAGACCGACACCATCGTTTGCATTCGGATACGACATACTCGAACATCCAGGTGCATCATTGGATTAAGGTCAGTTTTTGTGAGCATTGGGATATTGGCGCATCACTAACGTTTTATCCAGATTGTCATGCGCCTGTCCAAGCCTGATCAAAACGATCCAACAAAACGCCGCCACTTCGAGATATCGATCGATTCGCCCTTCCACATCCTCTCCTGTCGCGCCACACAAGCCAATATTTCTCTCCCTGCGTACACATCTCCGGAATCCGGTATCAATGGCACCCACCTCTACGATTGCGGCTGCCCCGGTGCCGCGCGCAAGCGCAACTCGCCCATCGTCTACCCAGCTATGAATGCCATGAACGCAGCGAACAGCAATGCGCCTGCATCTCAGCTTGCGCCTTTAACAAGACCTACGCTACCGCGTCCTCCCACCGCGCATATCAACGGAATGGCGTCTTCAGCGAACGCCCGCCCACAACGACCCATGCACATGCTCCGAACACCATCATTCAACCCGCCTGCTTTCGAAGACGAGGTCCACCGCCAGCACTCATAACGCCCCCTCCGCAGTACGACGACATCGCGTCGCCAACCAGCGGTCTCGCTGACTACTTCGCCCGCTTGAGCGATACGTACGACGAGGAAGAGGACAGTGGCGACGAAAGCCATAGCGGTGGTCGGGTTAACATCCCCCTGACTCCAGGCGGACGCGTGCATAGGAGCATGGATCTTGGACGTGGCTGGGTTCCAGTGGGACGGTAGAGCCGTCCCACAACTGCATTATGAAACTGTATGATTCAACGAACGACCCACACGGATGCGAATTTTGAAGGCTCCTGATGAATAGATGGATGGTACGGCGCTGGGCGGCATGTGTGTGAATGCATTGAAATTTGGTCGTTGGACGGAGGGTTGTCTGGCTCTTGAGCGTGTGATGCTTTTATTTTGCAATTTCTTTTCTTTTGTTCTCCTTGTTCATGCTTACGATCGATTGAGATCGAGCGGTCTTTTCTCTATGACCTGGTCTCAGTTTATTTTCGAGAGCTTTGGGATATAATATAAGATGATGCATATAACAATGAAGAGAATGTATCAACATATCAACAAGCCTAACCTCAGTACTGGTTCTGGTCATTCTACCCACGATCGTTCTCACATGTGAATTCACATGACAGACCTCACAACATGCCATCGTCGACGACGACACGCATGTGGACGTTTCATCCATGACAACCAACTCATGGAACAACATGTAGCATGTGAAGGGGCTCCAATGCCTTTCTATCACGAGCGAAATATCTTTTTCCTATTGTCAAGTACACGCTTTACCATCGCCTATTGTCCTTCGAGCGCAGCAATCAACAATAGAAAGAGGAAGAATACACCAAACATGGACACCTCACCGTTCGGCTCGCTGTCCGGCGAGCTACGCAACCGCATCTACGCTTTCTTCTTCGCAACCCAACTCTCCGCCCGTATCCAGGTCGACATCCGCCCTGCCACCGGTGCGCGCCTCAAATCTTCTAAAGCCAGAATCCGTAGCGCCCTGGCGTTGACTGCAACTAGCCGCCAATTGCGCCAGGAAACCCTTGCTCTGTTCTGGTCGACGGCCTCCCTCCGCATCGTCGCAGATACGATCTCCGCTTACTCCTACCCGCTCGACTTTGACGCCGTCCCGGAAGGCGTCTACCCCAGCAACCACGCCGCGCATCTCAACAACGAACGCATCCACAACTTGCAGCGCTTCCTTTTCTTCAGCGGCATCTACTCCTCCGCCCGCTTCCTTCGCCCCATCGAGGTCGACCTCGGAACGTGGGACCCCAGCATCACCGCCACCGCCGCCGGCACTTTCCCCTGGCCGATCCTGCGCCTTGTCCGCCGCGAGACGGCGTCGCTGCTGCGACCGCTGCTGGAGCTTCAGAAGCACGCTGGGCGTGACGTTGCGGCGGCGGGAGAGATCACGTTGCGCTTCGGCGTGCGTGTCAATCCGGCACGGCGCTTGGTCCTATTGTGGTGCAGAATGAGCGGGGACAGGCACTCGCTGCGATTGGGGAGTTGTGCGATGGGCGTATGGAGATTGTGAGGGCGCAGTTTAGGGAGGGGCTGTTGACGACTTTTGGGCAGGCTGTGCTGGCGAATGATCTGGTTATGTGTCGCAGTGTGGCGGAGTTGTTGGTGAGGTATATTGTTGTTGAGGGGGAGGTGGAGGGGGTTGCTGGGGGTGGGGGTGGGGTTGGTGCTGTTGCTCGTCGTCAGAAGAGGTGAGGGCGGAGAGAGTTGGGGATGGGCTCCTCGTTGCATCTGGAGGATTGGGCGTGACGACATGGTGAAGGCTATGTTTGTGTCATCGTTGATCACCTGTCGACGGCTTTGGTTGATACTCGCTTGCTTGGAAGTCAGCGATGGGGTGTGGTCGATGGTATTCCTACGCAAAGAAAGTAAAAGTAATTAAAATACTAAAGCCTCCAATGAATCTTTCTAAAGACCTGTTGGTAGTTTCATATACTCCCTCATATGGGCTGCTCAGTCCATACCCTTATTGCTACTTGCACGTGTCTGCACGGAGATGGTGAGCGAGAAGAAAACGACGAGAGAAAAGAGTAAACACAAATTCTTTTGATCATTCTGCAAACAAGAGCAAGATTCGCAAAACTCACTAGAAATGCAAACCCAACCTCACGGACAAGGCTTGCCCCGCAGACAACCCGCAATGCCATAAAAAACAAACACACACGCACAAGGGCTCTTTTGCTCCCGCGCCAGCGCCGCACAACGCCGCTGAACGCACCAACATGGATAAGTCGAACTTGTTTGTTTTGAAAAGAGGAGTCGTTTATCTATACACTAGCTCGGAGGCCAGTCGATCGGATCCAGGCTGGGACCGTGAACGTTGCTTTGCGGTGCAGAAGATTTCGTGAGGAAGAAGCGTTGCTTTACCCGTAGAGTTGCGTCCTGGAGTCGTCGGCGAGTGGTACCATGCATCCATAAGTGTGTCATCGAAGTTCGAGAAGGAAAGGAAATTTTTTGAGGCAGGCCGAAGGGGTCAACAGTTTGCCTCTGAGATGCGGAGAGCTTTCGCATCCGCCTAAGATGCCATAGCGCGCGCTCCGCCACGGCGAGAGTTCTTCGGCTTGGCGGCGACGGTGGACCAGCCCTCGTCCTCCAGAGACTCAGCAGTGGTCTCGGTTTGCTTAGCACCCTCAGCAGCGTCACGGGGAACCTCCTTGACGACCTCTTGGGGCTTGGTCTCCTTGTCAGTCACAATATCACCGTTGGCGTCACCGTCGGGAGTGTCGCGTTGACCCTCAGTGTCACCCTCGCGCTTGAGGATGCTGACGTTGTTCTTTTCGCTCTGGTCGCCGTTCTGCCTCCAGGGGTTGGTCTTGGGAGGACCGTTCTGCTGACGCGAAGAGCGCCTTTCG
>MSJI02000416.1:0-15657 GCA_001931905.2 Cladosporium sp. IMV 00045 | reverse complement strand
AGCTTGTCGGCGAGCTTGACCAGGCGCGAGCAGTACTCTACGGCGGTCTCCGGGTCGTGCATGGAGCAGGGACCGCAGACGACGAGGAGACGGTCATCGCGCTGCTTGATGATCTCAATGGCCTCCTTGCGGCCCTTGAGGACGGTGGGGATGGAGTTGGCCGGGGCGGGGATCTCAGAGGTGAGGAGCTGAGGCTGGATCAGAGGGTCGTAGCCAAGGACTGTGAGGGAGGAAGAAGGACAGAGGTTAGTGGGAGTGCTGCAGGAGACGAGCGTTGGAGTGTCTCAGTGTCTCCCGGGTGAAGAAACACACGCACCTCTGGCATCGTCGACGACATCGGCGGTGTTTACGCTCATTTTGGAAGGGATGTGAGTGGATGGGAGGAGGCTGGGACAAGAGATAACCGTGGTGGAGTGCCGGGCGGAAGAAGTATCTCGCGAGAGAAAGGGTATATAAGTGAGAACGGACTGGGGGATATGGGAGTGAGTAAGGAAATAATGATTGAATGAGACTATGACTGAACTGGGTGACTACTGGCTTGTCCTTTTGGTACTAAAAAAAAAGTTGGGAGCACTGCGCAAGGCTTGTCTGTGAATTTTGGTGGGGTCGAATCGGGGCGGTGATCGGTGTGAGTGAGGGGACTCTGCAGCGAGAAGCCACATGCATTCATTCGCAGGTGGCAGGTGGCAGGTGGGCAGGCTGATGATGAGGCATCTCTCACAGCCTGGAACGGTCCAGCTTCACATCCTCGTCACTACTGTATACCTCTTATCCCGTGCATATTATCACATACAACAACACATCACACACATACTGTACATACACACCAACACACACCCAGCATCTGCATATTCCTCGTCACGTGCAGTAGAATCCATGTGAAGCGTCGAGACGCTCTGCTTCTGCCTGCCCATCTCATCCACCACCAACCACTACATGTCTGCTTTCCATTCGCCGGCCAAGTTAGCCTGAGCCGGTCAACCCGGTCTTCTTCCTTTCTTCTTCTTCTTCATCTTTGTATGCCTCAAGTCCTGCCGTACATTCCCACCACCATGATGCAGGCTGCTCCCGTTCGAAAACGCAGACGTAGCAGCGAGACAGACCGTCTGCGTGGCGAGACTGAGCCCGTCGATAAGGTGTGTCAGCAATATATCACCTATACCAACATCACCACATATCTAATACCATCCCTCCAGAAAGCACGCCCCACCCTCGGCCTGTCTTCCTTCGGCTCAGACTCCCTCTGGCAACCCCAGGACATCTATTCCAGCCCCTCACGGTCCTACCACTCCCAGCAACCCAAATATGACAGTGACGACCAATCCTCCATGCTCTCCGAGCCCGGCAGTCCGCAAGCCCTGAGTGCCGACGAGGAAGACGTCGACATGATGATGTCCGAAGACTCCGACTCAGCCGACTTCTCCCAACCCACCGGCCCTGGCAGCCCAGCCTCCTCTTTCAACAATCAAGGCCTCAACCATCTCCGTCCCCCCTGGAAGATCCGGACCCAGACTCAATCCTCCAACACTGCCAACCGCATCCCAACCCCCATCGTCCCTCCCATTCCCCGGCCCAAGACCAGCCCAATCCAAACGCACATCCGCCGCCGCCACCCGCAGGAGAACCTCGGCTCGTCGACATCCACCTCCGACCGCCTCGACGTCCCTTCACCCATAGACGAAGACGAAGTCCCCACGCCTCCCTCAGCAGCAGAAGCCGCCGGCTCGCAGCTTGAGCTCCTCAGCGTGAGCGACGTGGAAATGCAAGGAGTCGACGACTCCAGCCACCACCACCCTCTGCCTCAAATCGCCCTCTCCCTCCCCCAATCCAGCACTTCTTCCAATCCCACTTTGAGACAAAGCCAGCAGCCCACTTCTTTCACCGACGGGCCCGGCTCGATGATGGTGCGCAAACAGCGCCAACGCAGCGGCGCTCTGAGCTCCGGCTGCGGTTCTCCCATGCGCGATTCTGCCACTGCTTCTGGTCCCTCTTCCTCCTCCATGGAAACCGCAGAAGCGGGCATCAACAAACGCGGCATCAGCATGGGTTTTCGCCCGGATTGCGAGAAGTGCCGGCTCAGGGTGCCCGGGCACATGAATCATTTCTTCTAAAGCGGGCTGGCCCTGTTTGAACGCAACTGGATTGCGAAGCTCTGTGAGCTTTTCTGTCGTTCGTTCTGATTTTCGTTTTTGAGTTTGAGTTCAGCGGTTATGATGATATGAGGTTTCTGCTCTTCCCCCTTTGACCTTTTACGCGATTCTGCTGTTGACTTTTGGCTCACTTTTGGGCATGTATGGCATATCATTGGCAGTGAGCGGAGGCGTTCTTCAGTTTTTTTCTTTTTTAACTCTCCGTTGAATGGGATTCTGGTTTTGTTGGGGGCTGTTTCTGATTCGGCATGGCTAGTATACCGTTGGCATGGGAATTGAGGAGTTTGATCAAAGGATCGGTCGGGCGCTACTTGGGTTTTCATTGTTGGTTTTCTTGTTTTATAGACAAGGTAGTGACAGCGCCTGATGTCGAAACTGCAATCGGGCCATTCTTTGTTTCATTGATTGTTGCCTTGTCATCATACATACGAGCGTGTCTTCTTTTTGGGGCAATTGTTGTTCGCGTCCACTTGAATGTTCGCTGCCTTTTGTTTGGTGGATCGTCGTTGGAGGCATTATTTCAATCAGGTTTTATCATATTCAATTCCATGCATACATGTATCTCACTCACAAGATGAAACATGATGCTGGGCAACCCGTGTCCTGAGCTCAATACTGCTCCCACTACCTCACACACTATACGTATCACTATGGCCTACTATTACCTTATATAGGTATATACATCTCCCTCACGATTATTGTTAACTGGAATTGCCGACAAATCTCCCCAAATTCCATGACGCCAAACGCCGATCTCCATGCAATCATCAGACCTCGGGCACCCCCAAAATGAATGACAGCATGAGATAACAAACATACATATACATTTAAAAATCCCACATCTCTCTCCAACACAATGCCTCCCCTCCCACCAACCACGACCAAAACCCCAACAAAATGGCCATCGAATCCCGCGTCGCCGCCGTGACGGGCGCGAACAAAGGCATCGGCCTCGCCATCGGTTCGTACAATACCCTCCCACTACTCCAAAAAACGAAAAACCACCTCCTAACCAAATCGACTAACCAACCCCTCCCAACAGTCCGCAACCTCGCCCTCACCTACGCCACCTCGCCTCTCAAATCCGGGCCCCTAACGATATACCTGACCGCTCGCTCTCCTTCCCGCGGCGCCGAAGCTGTTTCTGCCCTCGAAGTCGATCCGGTTTTGAAGGGAGCTGGAGTGCTGGGGCGAGACGGCGGGGATGTCACGGTGAAGTTTTGGGAGTTGGATATTAGTGAGAAGGGCAGTATAGAGGCGTTCAGGGACATGTTGGTCAGGGAGCATCCCGAGGGAATTGATGCGGTGGTTAATAATGCCGGTGAGTTTGATTTTTTCCATTTGGCTTTGAGGGATCGTGGAAAACCAACAGAGAGAATCATGAAAAGAGACGAAACGACGGCCCCAACACGCTAACCCGCCCCCTACCCACCAGGCATCGCCCTACAAGGCTTCGGCATCAACGTCGTCCGCACCACCCTCCAAACCAACTACCACGGCACCCTCCACGCCACACCACTCCTCCTCCCCCTCCTCCGCCCTCACGGCCGCCTCGTGAACGTCTGCTCCATGTCCGGGCACCTCTCAAAATACAGCTCGAGCATCCGCAGCGCTTTCCTCTCCGCGGCATCCGCCCACGACCTACCGGGCATCACCGCCCTAATGGAGCAATTCACCACCGCAGTCGAGCAGGGCCGCGAGAAGGAAGCGGGTTTCCCCAGCGCGGCGTACGCGGTCAGTAAGGCGGGGGAGATTGGGATGACGAAGGTTTTTGCTGGTTTGGAAGGGGAGAGGGGGAGGGGCGTGCTGGTTAATGCGTGTTGTCCGGGGTATGTCAAGACGGATATGACGAGGGGTGGCGGCGTGAAGAGTGTCGATGAGGGGGCGAGGACGCCGGTGTTGTTGGCGTTGGGGGAGTTTGGCGGTGGGAGTGGGGGGTTTTGGCAGGGGGAGAGGGAGATTGAGTGGTGATTTTGGGAGGATCGGAGGAATTTTTGTGGAATATACTCAAAGCCGTTTGGAAAGGATAGATGCCAATTTACGTGTACTCATTGCTCGTATATATTCCAATCACATCGGTCCCAAGTTAACCCAACCCGACTACCATGTCATCCTTACAAATCAACAGGATACTCGACCGTCTCAATATTCTCCGGATACTTCATATCATTCTGCCTCCTGACCTCATCCATGACCCTCATAATCGTCAAACTCTCCTCCAAACTCTCAAACTGCCCCTCCTTCCTCCCATCCCTAATGGCATTGGCACACTCATCCGCCTCCCAGAACATCCCCTGCCCCTCACCAGGGCTCTGCCAGCCTCCACCGAAACCATTCTTCCACCCGCTCTCCTTCCCGGGACCGGGGAAGGGATCCCACCTCTTCTCCTCCACGGTGCCGTCGTTGAGCACCAGCTTCGTGCGCGTCGGCCGGTACGCAGGGTGGAAGACTTGCACCTCGCCCTTGTCGCCCTGCACGCGGATGGCGGGGCCCGCGGTTCCTTTGCCGTCCGGGTCCGACGCCACGCGCATGCTCGTCGTGGCGATGCCGTGCGCCTCTCCGCCGGACGAGCGCGGGAACGTCAACAGCATGCTGGTGTGCTCGTCCGCGCCGGTTTTGTACTTGCGGATCGAGCCCAGGACGCTGCTGGGCGGTTGCGGGTCGCTTTGCGTCGTGTAGAGGGTTTGGAACACCCAGGTCAGGGCGTAGATTCCGAGGTCGAGAAGCGCGCCGCCCGCCAGGTCCGGGTTGACCATGCGGTGGGTGTCGGCGAAGCTCGTCTCGGGTGGGGAGAGGTTGCTCAGGTCCGCGGAGGTGCGGTATACGGTGCCGATTTTGCCGGACGTGATGGTGTCGCGCACGTAGATTGAGAGGGGAAAGTAGCGCGTCCAGACCTGGGAGATGGGAGTGTTAGTGAGTGAATGCGGATACAGGGGACGCGGAGAATAGCAGCACGCACAGCTTCCATGAGGAACAAGTTCTTCTCCTTCGCAATCTTGACCAAAACCTCCAACTGCTTCACATTGGTGGTGAACGCCTTCTCGCAGAGGACATTCTTGCCCGCCTCGAGACACAGCCTGACGTTCTGGTAGTGGTGGCTATGCGGCGTGGCGACGTAGATGATATCGACGTTGGGGTCCTGCACGAGCTCCTTGTAGGAGCCGTACGCCTTCGCGCCCTCGGGGGCGCGCACTTCTTTGAGGAAGTCCTCGGCGCGCTTGGAGGATGAAGACGACGCGGCGGCGACGACTTTGTGCTCGATGTCTTTAACGCCACGGGTCTCGGGGTTGGGCCACAGGTCGCGCGCGAAGCTCTCGGCGATGCCGCCCGTGGCGAGGATGCCCCATTTGAGCTGGAATTTGGACATGGTGAGGGAGGTGTGGTTTCTGCTGTTGATGGTTTGGGGGTTGTGGAAGGGAGAGGATGGATGGAAGCGATTATTGAGGGAGATGGAGGTTGATATGATGAAATAACGTGGGGTCACGATGCGGCATTTGAACGAGAGAAGGCGTGAAGGTCCAAGCGAACATGGAGCCATTTGCCCTAATGATAAGTAGTGGATCATCCTGCTGGAGGTTCTTACTACCTAGGCAAAAGTTCCAACCGGGTAAATGTTCTGAGGTTTGCGTTTCCCCATTGGCTTCTTTCTATGTGTGCAGTCGAGAGCAATCTGGCAAAACGGCATCTATCCCCGGTGATGTTCACTTCCATAACGGGACGAATGTGGAATGTGCCGTGTTTTGTACGGCGTCATGAGCAATTGAGGGGTTATGGTGGGGTCTCCATCGTTGATGATGAGTCGTCGGCTTTTGCCAGATATGAGTAGGGTTAGGGTTGGGGTTGGTGATGTTTGAACATATGAACGAACGATTGTCGCAAAAAGGTATCGATCGAAGTGGCTTTTGTCATCAGATCTTGTCAGTCCTCCCGTGGCTCCTCTGATTTACATCCTTCTCAGATTACTCCTTCGTCCCCAAGGTGATGACCGCAGTCATCGTCACATCAACAATCCCATCCACGTAATGTTCGTTGATATACTTCAGCAACGCCCAATTAACCCATTTTCCAAACCTCTCAAACTCCTCCCCAGACCAGACCCTCTTCGCAATACTCTGCACAAGCAGCGTAATCGCCTCCGCAAACGGCGCCACCTCTATATCGAGAGCGAACTTAAACTCCGACACTTCCACAACACGAAACCCAGCTTTCTCAAGCTTGGGCGGGATGGCAGTCACGTCGTGCCAACCTTTCGCAGGAAATAATCCCTCCGGCGAGGGGAGCTTGGGTGCTTCCGGCAGAAACTTGGCCAGAGCAGGCTCGGCGATCAAAGGCCACCAGGCGATGGATTTCCAGCTCGTGAATCCTGCTTTGCCGGATGGTTTGAGGACGCGGTAGGTTTCGGAGAGGACTGAGTCCTCGATTGGGGAGAAGAAGATGCCGAAATTGTTGAAGACGTGCGTGAACGATGAGTCTGGACTGGGGAGAGATGCTTGGTCCATTTTCTCCGTCGATACTCGTGACCAGTTTGAGGTCGAGTCGGCTTTGATCGCAGCGTCTTTTCGGCTGGTTACAAAGTTGAGCATATTGGGATCAATGTCGCCGGCAGTGATTTGACTGAGCTGCAGGTTGGACTGTTCGGATGCTGTGTGAAGGACTTCGTTGGTTATGATGCCGCCACCGCAGGCGATGTCGAGGATCTCAGCGTTGCTTTCCTGAGCGAGTCCCGAGAGCCGCAGCATCTCCCTACCCGGAGGACCAGTGACTCGCTCGTTTGTGACAATTATATTATCTGTTGGAGAAGACATCTTGTCTGCTGTTTTGTCTGGTAATGTAGCGTCTCGACGACTGGTATGAGAGTGATGAAGGAAAACTCAGACCTACCGACCGGGCGACTTGGGGTCATATGGCCGCTTTGTTTTCAGCTGACAAACACTAAGATCCTTCGTCCTTCAGCTTCTTAGGAAACAGTATGTCGCTTATACCATTGCGGACGTCTCGTATTCAGCTCGGCCGAGCGTGGTCGTAAGCGAACTGCGTTATCTCCGAGCTAGCGAAGTCCTGTGGCAGACGAAGATGATTGACATTGCAACTGACTATCCTGGCATTACGATGAGCCTGTAATTGTCATTCTCTGCTTCGATTGTACTGGTATGCAAATGGGGGACAACGTGTTCGGATCGCTCATTGAGTGTTGATGTTGAAGGGCCGGAGGTTGAAGGGCCGGAGAGGGAACGAGCTTCGGCTCTGCCTGGCAAATGAAGGGTTGGCATCAATGGCAAGGAGCGAAGAGCGTTGTCTAGGTGCCTGGGTAAGATATGTATTGTTCGACAAGCTACAACAAATTCATGATGTACTGCTCTATTCTGAAGATCTGACGTCCATTTGATTGAAGGAAATGTTCTGTAGCATCTTAACAGACGGGATCAAACTCACGCCGATGGAACGACTCGAGTGAACTCTGGAGAAGGACAATTTTGTGAAGTACCTGTTGGACAAATTCAGTCAATGTCACATGATTTTGGGGATGTAGCTCAGTGGTAGAGCGTCCGCTTTGCATCTAGCAGACTGCGGAAGGTCTAGGTTTCGATCACCTACCTCTCCATTTCTTTTGCTTTTTTGATTGATGTTTTGATATCATGCCCGGACCTGCAAGCAAACCGAAAGCAAACCGATTAAACATGTCATTGTTTTTTTGCTCGCTGTCATTTTCAACGAAAACGACCCATGTGGCAGGCGACCTTTGACGATACGCATCGCCACCTTCTCTCCTTTGATGCGACACACGATGATGATGGTGATGATGATCTGCTCCGCGGCCCAGTTGCATGTGTACGACGACATGAACTCAACACCCATACCGACCCTGCATGAAGACATCTCATCATAGGAGCTACCGAGCTGCTCGTCATAATAATCAAACTACAACATCAGACTCGGACCGCATGTCTGCCCGCGACCGCGCGGTCCGCTCCAGGCGTACCAAGATATTGGGAGGGCATTCGCTGCGTGGCAAGAATAAGAGGAGGTATCAAATCCTCTAGGACGATATGTGGCGCTCATTTATGAAGCTGAACGCTTTCGCCTACAGCTGCAGACTCACAATAGTTACGCCATCACCTACTTTCTAGTGAAAGCTACACTTTCAGCCAGCCGCGCGGGCTTCAGTTAGCATGGGCCTGCAATCATAATGCAGTTCAATACATCAGCAAGCTGGTACGCTTGTCAATGGTTGTTGAGGGCTTCGCTGAAGTCGATCGATACCTCGTACCGCGAAGGCACACCTTTCATGCTGGTGGCTGGGCTGACCGGCTCTTTCATTTTTCTGAGCTCCATCGGAGCGTGTAGCGACGTATGTCCCTGAGGGATACCGCTGTGCCACGCTGAAGCGATCGGGCAACATAGTCAAGATGTCTTCTCTCGCTCGGCAGAAATCCCGACCACATCATCCTTACTGCCACGGCAGCACCCTTAGAACAATGATGTCGATCTCCCGCCCACATCCTTCCAGGATCAAGATCGTGAATCGAGCTCTAAATGCTAGCTTCATTCCTTCCTTCCCGTGTCTTCCAGCAATGCGAGGCTCAATCTTTGCATGGTGACGGCATTTATAGACGTTGACGTGAAGGCACGAGCGACACGCCAAAACGTGGTAAAAACGTCCCCCGAAATGGCAGGCCATCCTTCGCTGTCTTCTGTAGGAACTTCGGCCGCCCCGGTCAAGCATGGTGACACGCGCCACCTTTGCACCTCGGCAACTACTACTGTACCTCTTGTGAAGTTGTGCTACGACTACTGTGCGCTTGCCCGGCAGCTTGGGTGCGTGATGCAGGCATGGCGGGCGAGGCGACAGATGGCCGGGGTGCATAGGGTGGCAGAAATCACGGCTGTACCGGCACAAGGGAGCAACATTGCAGGCGATCGGCCGCTGTGCATGAATGATAGGAGTGATCTGAACGCTCGGTGCGCAAATTGTGGCTGTGGCAAGTATTGATGTTCGTGGTGGAGCTGATGGAAAGCGAACGGACTTGAAATGTTTGCGGCGAAGCGGAGTTGCATGCGTGATGGTGGAGACGATTCATCATATCACCACCTTTCAGATGCACTGCTGTCCCAGGCGGTTGGGTTGCGAGGTTGCGATGCTACGACGGATTTTCATGTGGTGTTGGCATTAATTTACTGCTGTAATTGCAAAGGACAACACACGAACATGCGGATCTGCTGGTAGCTCTCAGACCAGCCGTTTTCCAGACACCTGTAGGATCCAACACGCGTCTCGCCAGCAGCCGCCCGCCCTCGCCGCCGTGGGCATGTCTCAGGGAAGAATACATGTAGACGATCGAACGCACGGAAGCATATCCGCAAGAACGGTGAGTAGACCTGCAAAAACCCATTTTGGCTTAGAGCAGATGGTGAGGGCAGACGACTCCGCGTCTCCGTCATGCTGCATGCATCTACACGACGAACTCGTCTTAGAGCACGACCATCAAGCCCTAGCGCGTGCAAGTCTTTGTTCGATCACACTGGGCGATGAGCTGCAGTCGAGCGGTCTCCTGAGTGCTTTCTGGCTTTTGAAGAAAGCACAGAACGCCAATTTTCACGAGCTTGTAACCATCGAAATGAACAAAGTCTCCAGTGACTGTATATACAAGAGTTGAAGGTGGTATCCTCAGAGTTCTCCTGCTTAGACTTTAGGGGGAAGCCAACGATCTGCCCGCCCGCCGCGTGCCGCCGTCCTGGTACCAGACTATGGCCGCATCATCTATCCACACTTCACCCCACATCCTTTCCTTTTCCAACCTCGTCTCTTTCGCCAACCTGGCAATCTCGAACTCCACTATTCTACGACAATGTTGCTCAATGCGTTGACACGACTCCGAAAAGGCTCGAGTGGACGAGGGCATGGCGCAGAGGTTTGTCAAATCTGTAGCTGCACGACGAATAAGACACAAGGTCTGCGGGCAACGACTTCAAGGTGCTCTCACAGCCCTCGTCAGCAGAGTAGCTCTGTACCGCGGTACAATCACAATACACGTATGTATTGGCGTCCAGCGATCGTATAGCGACTTTGGCAGAGCTCTCGAGGGCATCAAGACCCTATCTCGCAAATCTCTGATCTCCAACAAGGGTTACGATCGCTCTGATCCTTGTCGCATCCTGCAGTAGCGAGCTAGATAGTATTCCAAACCATTGGACTACTACTCATACATGGTACGTGATATCATGAAATGAGAGCATCGTCTCGTTCTGCGCTCGGTGTTGTATTGTTGCCGTGCATGAGCTAGACCTTCAGCGACCGCGGCGCCCAGGAGTCTGCTGATGTGTTCGCTCGCTCCGAGGTGAGCTCGACTGCTTGTGCGCCATGGTCGGCGCCTTGTAGGGACTTAACTAAGGATGAACATCATATTTCCACCACAGTGGTAACCTCTCAGAGCCGAATATCCCACAGCATACCTGCCACCGAACTCGCTTCGCGCGAAGCTATAAGTTACATAGGCTGAACAGACGGCGCTAAAGTCAATTCAGACAATGCAGGTAGTGGCAGGCATGCCTCCACCGAGAGACCTAATCATCTCATCGCTTCGAGAGCTTTCGGCTCGGGCCACCCTCTATTCTCCGAAAGTCCACCTCACTTGACGACACCGAACACAGCATCACCCTCCTCGACCCTGGTGTCATTTCTGTATCGTCTCCGCATCGGTTGACGAATCTCTTTCGCTTGGGGCATGGACTGGGCTCGTCTCCACTTCTTTCAATTGCCTGATTCAGCACTGGTGTCATACTCGTTGCTCGAGCTCTTATTTCCCGGAAGTCGAACCAGAGGACGTTTGCTGCAAGTGTGGCGGTTAAACATCGATCGAGCCTACAGAGACAGACAACCATGATGTGATGCAGGGTAACATTGGGTCACTTCGTCACATTTCGGAGGTTCTGCTGATCTCCGCCATCAGTCTGCCCTGAGCTGTCGTAGCTCCTTAAACATGCGATTGTTCCCTCGAGCGTGAGACGATTTCTTGCTTCCCTTCCCACTATTCCTTCCTCCAATCCCTCCTCCCACCCAAAACAACACACCTACTGTACTTTTACGACCTTCCCCATACCTTGTACACTAATCAGAGGGTAATAATGACGATGAGAATGAGCTCCGGTAACTGGGCTAGCCACCAGAATGGCGCCTTCAGCCCTTCCAACAGAACACCTTCAGGCTCTGTTTCCTCCTTGAGCCAAGTCAATGGCGCTTTCCCTAGTAGCTCAAAACTGGGTTCCTCTACTCGTGGCCAGTCGAACAAGATTTCGGTGGTTCACGACTCTGCACAAGCAATAAAGAGGAAGAGCGCTCTTGAGCTGGGCTCGGGCGTTGTTCAAAGTGTTGGCGAGACTTCCTTCATTAAGCTCGTGCAATGGATTCGCGCCGAGCGTCTTTCTACGCTACCTCACCAGGGCAGCACCTGGGATACTGTCCTCATTAGAGCTCTATACGTTGCGGAGCGCCTTCACAAATTCGAAACTGCGATCCAAGGCTTCGCTCTTGGAACCAATGCCGCCGCAGAGTTGGCATACTCTCACATCCGCCTGCTCTTGGAGCTCGGCCACGAGAACTCTGACGCTCTCGACAAGGCCTTTGGTCTTTTCTACAAATCTGCTCTCACGATAAGCTCGCTGCTCGACCGCTCTGAGCTTCTGTCATGCACTCACGAGGTGCAAGAGCAGCTCTGCCACATGTACACCGATTTGGTCACTCTTGTGGTCGAGGTGGCGGTTTACTTCTACAAGACCGTCCAGAGCTTGACCGAGGGTGAGGTTACTTTGGACCTGTACGAGGTTTTCGGCGAAACTCTTGAGGCTACCACCAGCCGTCGTTCTCACATTGCCAACCTCATCTGGAGCTACCAGATAGAATCTGAGGCCGACACCTCCGACGCGCTCAGCATCGATGTCTTGACTAAGTGGCTTTCGCCCCAGGATGGCGTGCTTGAGATGCTCGGTGGTGATCACACTACCTTCATCGATCAGCTCGCTGAGCGCACCGGTCTCTGGTTCCAAGAGAACCTCACCAACTTCGTCAAGGGCAGCAACGAGTGCTTGCTCCTCACTGGTCCTGCAGGCTCTGGCAAGACCACCCTTTCCGCTGCTATTGCCGAGAGGCTGCAGCGTCCTGTCGCTCGCCAGAGCCTCCAGACCATTTACGTCTCAATTGGTAAGTTTCGCGCGATTTCCCTAAGGTTGATGGTTTACTGACATTTTCAGGCGCCGTCAAGTCTGAGGCGACTGCCCTCCACACTGTCAAGAGCATCCTTTACCAGCTCCTGGCGAACCGCGTTGGCAACCTTGGCCTGTGAGTTGAAATCGCAGCATTCATTGACGTTGCGAACGAGAACTGACCCTTGATTTCTCACAGTTACCACGCCCTTGTGAACGCATACCACGAGTCCCGCCGTACCGCCGACCCCCAAGCGTACGAGAACCACCTGTGGAACGCCCTAATTGAGGCTCTTCAGCGTCCTCTCGAAGGTGCCAACAGCAGCATCATCATCGTCGATGGTCTCGACGAGGTCGTTGGTGGCCAGGCCGCTGGCCAGCAGCTCCTTGAGAAGCTCACCAAGGCCGTTGGCCGTGGCAAGCGCACCAAGCTCATCGGGCTGTCTCAGTCGCTTTCGCTGCCATCTGGTGCCCGCGGCCAGACCTACAAGATTGCGCCGGAGGATACTAGAGATGACATCCACACCGTCGCGCTTCGCTCGCTGGCTCGTGTGCCCATCTTCACCAAGAAGCCTGGCCACGAGCAAGAGAACATCATCGCCAGCATCCTTGACGCTAGCAAGGGTTCCTTTTTGTGGACCATCCTCCTCACCGAGACGCTGCGCTACGAGACAAATGAGTCGTTTGACAAGGCTCTGCAGACTCTCAAGAGCTCGCCGCCTTCGGTCACCGACTTGGTCAGCAAGCTCTTGGCCACTCTGCAGTCCACCACTGAGTCGAGACTTCTGCTGTCTTGGCTGACTGTCAGCACCCGTCCCATCACGGTTGACGAGATTGCTTGCCTGCTCTCTGTCAAGCCCGACAGCGCTGAGGTGACCTCCACCCCGCCGACTGTCAACTCAGTCATTGATTCTGTGAGACCGCTTCTATTCGTCAAGCGCGACGTCGTCCGTCCCCGTCACGGCCAGGTCACTACTACCCTGCAGACTGTTCTGCAGCCGCTCATTGACCAGAACAAGATCCCTCTGTCTCACAAGAGCCCCCAGGTTGACTTTTTGCTCCGCACCCTGACTTACGCCAACAGCGTCCTGCCCAAGGATGGCATGCCCACTCTTGACAACAGTGACTTCACACTCTCTAGCAAGCTCTTCTCCAGGTTCCCTCTGTTGGAGTACACCATCCGCTACTGGACCACCCACTTCGAGCAGACTCCCTTCGCTCCTAGCGGCAATGCCCCCCCAAAGGTGCCTGCGGAGCTCAAGAAGGCGTTTCCCAGCTCTCCTGTCATGCCTGTGCTTGAGTGGATCTGCTGGGATGACCAGTACCCTGGCTCTCAAGAGGTTGACCTCCACACCCTCGTTGGCCGCATTCGCTCTGAGATCTTCACTCAGAACCATCCCTCTGTGATGCAGTCTTACATCAACACTGCCGCCTACTACGTCCCTATGGGCAATGACCGCGAGGCGACCAAGCTGTACTTCTACGCCACCACCATCGGTCAGACCGTCCTGAGTCCGAGCAACCCTGTTACCATCGAGTGCGGTAACCGTTTCCTCACTCTCTCTTCCCAGATGACCTCTACCACCCGCACTGAGATCATGACCCAGCGCGAGCGCGTGCTGCATGTCCTCATCACGGCGTACGAGAAGCAGTTCGGTACCACCTCTGAGCTCGTCGTCAACACCCGCCAGCAGCTCATTGACTTGTACACGCACATCAATGAGAAGGAGAAGATCGACACTCTTATCACCCAGCAGGACAGGAGCCGCCATACCGGTGGCGACTTTGACCGCTACGGTGGCGTTGATGGCGGTGTCAAGGACAGCCTTGGCGGCAAGCTCCGCAAGAAGTCGGACAAGCAGCTCGACACTCTCGACAAGGTCTTTTGGCCTATCGAAGATGATGAGGAGACCACTGGTACCCTCGATCTGACCGCTGCTGGTGAGCTTCTCGAGCGCGCCAGGTCTTTCGACTCTCAGAAGAAGTACGAGGAGTCCGAGGAGATTTACGTCGAACTTTGGAACCAGCTTTCCATCATCTGCCGCAGCACTCTCTCCACCGAGTGGCACGAGCGCAAGTTGGATGCCGTCAACTCCTACGCCAAGTCTCTCGAGAAGCAGGAGCGCAAGACCGAGGCGTCTGGTGCCCTTGTGCTATTGGCCGAGGAGTACCGTCACCACGAGCTTTCCTTCAGCGAGAAGATCATCAGCAGGCTGACCGAGTCTGCCCACACCCTCAGAGCCTTTGGTCACAGCAGTGCTGCTCTCAGCATTTACCGCCAGGCTGAGTCATACCAGAGGCACTTCAAAAAGGACCAGTCCAGCACCACCAGCAGGTTCGAAGAGTGGATCGAGCAGGCTACCTCCGAGGTGCTCCAGAGCAACCAGACCAACAACGAATCCAGCTCTATGTCTCAAAGCTCTAGAGAACTTCTTTTCAGGGAGCAGCTCGCGAACTCGAGCAAGGCCGTTACTGCCTCTACCGTTTCGCAGGTTCAGCAGGAGTCCAGGAAGTACATCGAGAACCACCAGTACGAGGAGGCAATCGAGCTCATCCACTTGACCCTGCAGCGTACTTGGTCCTCTTTCTTCTCGGAGTCTCTCCAGAGCATCACCGTGTCTTCTAGCTTCCTCCAGGAGAACCTTGTTCTGATCGAGCAGTTGACTCAGGCCTATTTTGCCCAGAGGAAGATTGAGAAGGCCATTGACGTGTACCTTCGCCTCTTCCGCGCTGCTCTCAACTCGCCTAAGGAGCACAAGGATCTCCTCGAGAAGACCAAGGTCCAGCTGATCAACATCTACGACAAGTACGGCTACCCTGACAGGTCTATCAGCATCCTACAGGAGGTCCTTGCTGTCTACACTCGCATTAACGGCCCTACTCATGAGCTCACCATCTCTACACTCTACGAGCTTGGTTCCCGTACTCGCCAGAATGCCCGTACTCACCCGTACTGGATCGAGTACTACCAACAACTCGTTACTGCGCTCACCAAGGAGTCCAAGTCAGTTGACGCCAAGTCTTTCGAGGCGGCGAATATCCTTGCCACTCAGTACTGGGCCGAGCGTCGCTACATCGACGCCACTACCACCTTCTCCCTGCTGTGGAACACCTTCATCAACCAGACCAAGTCTGTCCAGCAGTTCAGTGACGCTACGTTCGCGCAGAACCTCTACGACCGCTACCGCCAGTCTCTTGAGGCTACCCAGGCCGACCAAGAGACCATCATCCGTATGACTGATGAGTTCCAGAAGACCACCAAGTCCCACTTCGGAGCCTCTGCCTCCATCTCCAAGTCTGCGCTTTCGGC
>MSJI02000415.1:0-35186 GCA_001931905.2 Cladosporium sp. IMV 00045 | reverse complement strand
ACTCACGCTGTCGACACATAGGACACTTGCCCTGACTGGCGTCCGAGGAGATCCAGTCGCTGATGCAATGCTACAGAAGATCAGCGGTGGTCTGTAGAGGATCTTCCCAAGCCCGGACATACCATGTGAAAGCAATGTCTGCATTCCCCCACTATGATGGGGCAGTCATCGCCAGGAAATTTGCATTTGCTGCATGTGCCTTCGAAGTTGACGCGGCAGATACCACACGTGTCGTCGGACTCTTCGGGCAGATCCCATTTCCAGGTGGCCACGGCGCGGAAGGAGTTGATGGTGACTTTCATGTTGTACTACGTGTCGTGAAGCTGTAATAGTGTCCCTGTGATGGTGTGTTTTGAACAGCAGTTTCTGTCAATGTGTGTGTCAACACCCTCTCGACCTGTCTACCGCATGTTTTGACCAGATCTGATATATCTGTCGGAGTGTTTGTTAGGGCACATTAACAAGAAGGGGTTCGGGCTCACGGATCGAGCCTTCCCGTCGTGTTTTTGCGGGGTCATCAGTGACGTGATTGCGTGAATGGACGGGCTTGGGTGATAGCTCCCAACCTCCACCTTCTGCCGATCACGAAAAAGCGAAGAGTCCCAGAAACACACACACGACGCTCAGCCAGAGATAAGGGCCGTGGTGATCCCGTGCTACACCAAGTACCAAGTATACCGCTCTCCTCCTCCTCCTCCTGCATCCTCTCTTCACAGCTCTCCCTCCCACATTCACCACAACCTCACTTACAGGTCTCCCTTATCAGCTGTCATACAAGCAAGGGCAAAGGCATCTCTTTTCACTACCACTCGGCATTGGGAAGCCGACCTCAAATCACGACACCCGCGCCAACCTTCAAGCTAACGCAGACTCCACATCCCACACCTCACTCACCCTCTCAATACTACTCACACCTCACTCCTTCACAATGGCTACCACCACCTTCCTCCTCCGTCGCCCGGCTCTCGCAAGCAAGACCACCAAACCATTCACTCTCACACCCTTCATCATGTCGCGTGCCCAAAGCACCTTCCGCTCCTACCTCGTGAGCCCAAACGAGCTAGCCACCGCCCTGCGCGCCAACTCGCCCTCCAAGCTCTCCACCTCGCCCAAAACCATTCCCATCTGCGGCTCCTGGTTCCTCCCCAATGATCCTCAACAGCGCACCGGCCGCGAGGTCTTCACAGCCGGCCACGTCCCCAGCGCCCGATTCTTCGACCTCGACAAAGTCGCCGACACCCACTCCCCATACCCGCATATGCTCCCCTCGCCGGAAATCTTCCAGAGTGCTATGAGAGAGCTGGGTGTGAAGAAGGACGATGTGCTCGTTGTGTACGACTCCGCTGAGCTTGGAATCTTCTCTGCGCCGCGTGTCGCTTGGACTCTGCGTGTCTTCGGCCACCCGTCTGTGCACCTTCTGAACAACTACAAGCTTTGGGTCGAGCAAGGACACCCAGTCGAGCAGGGAGAGCAGGCCTCAGTTGAACGTTCCGACTACCCGCTCCCGGAACTGGACAGCAGCAAGGTGGTCGACTTCAAGGAAGTGCGCGAGCTCGCGCGTGATTGGAACAAAGAAGGCCGCGAGGAGGTGCAGATTCTCGACGCCAGGTCCGACGGCAGATGGAAGGGCACCGACCCTGAGCCTAGACCCGGTCTCTCCAGCGGACACATTCCCGGCTCCCTTCCAGTTCCAGTGCCTGAGCTGCTCGACCCTGAGACCAAGACCTTCCTCTCGCCGGAGAAGCTTAGAGAGGTCTTCAAGCAGCGTGGGGTCGACCCTTCCAAGCCGGTGATTTCTAGCTGTGGCACTGGTGTCACCGCTACTATTATTGACGCTGCTTTGACCGAGGCTGGATACGGAGACGGAAGCAGGAGAGTGTACGATGGCAGCTGGACTGAGTGGGCGCAGAGGGTCAAGCCGACGGAGAACCTCATCCACAAGAGCGAGTAAAAGACCGCTTGCCCCCCATTTTTTTAGGCTAGCTTGCTACAGTTCTGTACCAGTACTTGGGAAATACGGATTTCAAGGGCTCGCCGGAACAAAGGAAACAAGAAACACAAGAAACATTGACAGATGGTCACGAGCGAGGAGTTAACGAGATACCCTTCTTCTGAACGATGCTTACCCGTTTTGAGCCAATGCTTGAATGCTATGTCTTGATATCGACACTTCGAAGAGCGAGAATTGAAATTGCGGAGAAATTCAATTGTCACTTGCAAACAATCATTGAAACGTCTGAGTGAGGTTTCTTATCGTGAGTTCGCATTCGCAGGGCTAGACATTCCGACATGTGCTGGTGAGGAACATCAGGTGAAGTCTGAATTAGGTTATTGAGTATGCTTTGCGTTAAGGCAATCTACACATCTCGACTCCCCTCTAGTCCTTCCCATTAAATCACCTTCGGTAAATCGTCATTCATCACATCAACAAACCCCTCTCCTTACAACATGACAAACATCACCAACCCCAAAACCAAAGCCGCAACCCCCGACCCAACCACCCTTGACGCCGCGCCCTCAAAAGGCGTCGAAGGCGACGGACCCGATCCACCACCAACCGTCCCATTCCCACCTCCCGTGCCGTTACCTCCCACTCCACTCCCATTAACCCCGCTCCCACAACCCTCCCCCTCCAAGCTCCCCATCAAATCCGGAAACAAGACCGTCGAATTGCGATCTTTAACAATATACCTACAAACCGTCGCACTCCCATTAAGCAACATTTCAACCTGCTCCTCCGTACACGTCGCGCTCGGATCAAGCGTATAGCAGAACTGCAACGGCTGCTCGAACTGCTCGTTCCTGTGCGCCAGGGTATCACTCGGCCCTTCAGTAGAGTAATTACTCCCAGCGCCGGTGTGTTGCGTCCCCGTCGCGACGTCGCGGTTGAAGAGCACGCGCATGAAAATCTCATAGGCAGTTTGCGGTTGGTAGGCGGGCACTTCGTGCCCGGCTTGGTAGACGCGTGAGAAGGACAGGTTGCTGTGCTGCCGCACTTGGCCGCCCGTGTAGGTGCTGTTGGTGCGGATGGGGGAGTAGCCGGCGGAGGCGAAGGGGGTGGTCAGGCTGGAGTTTATGGCGAGGGAGACGAGTTCGCCGCCGTACCTTGGGGTGGGGTTAGTGGGTTGCTTGGTTTCTTGGTTTGGTTTCAGGGAAGGGAGGAGGGAGGTGGGGTGCTCACCAATTACAAGCGTAGTCTCTGTCGCCGTAGACGAGGGCGACTTTGATGCCGTTGTCGAGAAGGTAGGCGAGGTCGTCTAACCAGCCATCACGGGGGTAGTCGCCGATGCTCCTGAATGCTGTGCTGACTGTGCTTGAGCTCTGGGTCCAATTGAGCGGCACGCCCATTGCTTGCTGCACGTGTTCCTGGTTCAAGAAGCCTTCATAGAACGAAGGTGGAGTGGGCGCCGGGTCCAAAGTGGCGATGTCGTAGTAATTGCGTCCGCTGTACAGAACGTACGGGTTGAGGACGTACGATCTGCAGAATGTCTCTGCCGCTTCGCAGATTTCGTTGACGGTCTCATTGCCTCCCAAGTTCTGCGGGTCACCGATGGCAGCGACCTCCCTGCATTCGATGATCTGGTCTCTGCAAGCGCCAGGACGCTCGAAGGAGTCGGTCATATTTTGCCATTGCGATTCGTTGACGGCTTGAATGCCGTAAGTGTTGTTGTATGCCATGGTTGGATAGGCTGGCCATTGGACTAGGCGGTCAATGCATCCGTTGATGATCATAAGGGTGTCGAGGTGGAGGATGACGTTCTCGCCGTCGTCATCTACGAAGGAGCCGTTTTCGATTCTCTGGTTCTGTTCTTCGAAATAGGAGACGAATGCTGGGCCGTAGCGGCCGCCCTGATTGGTGTTAGTCTAGAAGGATTTGCCGTATTTGTAAAACCAAGCTCGACTCACATATGATTCCGTAGCGATTGAGATTCGCGAATCATTCGGGTGGTAGGCCGGGAACTCCTGAATGAAAGTCTGCAAAAAGTGCCACGCTGCTTTAGCAGCATTGACGGAACCTAAGGCGGTCTGGTTGCCATCTTGACTAGGGTACGTGCCGAGCAGGAAAGTAGTGTTCTGCTCTGGCATTTGGTCCGTCTCATTCAGAATGTTGACATCACCAGTAACGAGATTGTTCGTGATGTTTTGCAGCGTGTCGTAGCTCAGACCAACCTGCACAGGCTGGTCGAGGAACAGCATGTTGACCTCGTTGTTCCATGAGAACTCGCTGAGGTATGTTGAGTTCGAGTCGGAGTGTACATAGCAAGGACCATTCTCGACGAAGAGGCCGAGCATGGAGGAGCTTCCAGGACCCCCATTCATCCAGATAGCCAACGGGGCATTTTCTGGATTCTTGCGAGCTTCGAAGAACCAGAAGAAGGTATTGATTGGGTAGTCTTGCTCTTCTCCCAGGTCGTCAAGACTCCCGGGTGGCAGATGGACATAACCGGTGTAGCTGCGAACGCCTTCGGTGGTCTCGCAGATATCGTTCTACTATCGTCAGCGTTTATCTTAGCCAATGCGCCTGGTGGGCAACCCAACCTCTTTCCAACTCAGCTTGACGCCATCGCCAAACTTCGAATCTCGCACTGTCACACCTTCAGGTGAAGCTGGGAACTGGGCAGCAGTCAATGCAAGCAGCGATGCTGCACTCGCAATGCCGAAGGACCTCATTGTCCAGGACTATGTCAAGATGAGAAAGAGAAGTGCAGGATCGAAGATCAAGGAAAGAAACAGATACTTAACAACAAAAGCAACCGGACTCCCCCCAAACCTTACCATCGACTCCTCACGAATGACAAGAACGAATGCAGAGTCACTACCTGCATGACTGCTATCTCCGTAAAAGCAGGAACTCATCCATGCCCAATACCACCGCTCGCCGGTTCCTGTCGATCGGGCCATGCAGTGTAACATCACAGCAAAAGCCCGCTCGATCACTGATGATGCTCCCCGCGATGGACGGAATCAGGCAGGTCGTTGATAGCAGAGCCAAGGGAACTAGGGCGGTTAGTGCCACTGGATCGAGAAGGTGGTAAAAAGGTTCGAGCAAGCACAAGCTGTGGGAAAGCAAGACATTCCCCGCAGACGAACCGGATGTTCAAGCCGAGAGGATTGGGAGCTTGTTTTTTGCAACGGGAGTTGTTGCACGTGTGCTGTAATGGCCGAAAGTACTTGTTAATATGACCAAAGCGGTATACTCGAGATGTTCGATGCTTCGATGGATCGAGAGGTACGACAGCTCGGTCGTGATCGGAGGCGTTGATGAGAAATGCTCGTGGCCGATGAGTGCAGGCGCGGAATATCTTGAAGTCAACTGGCTAAACTAGACAATTGACCCATCTTGAGTAGCACCCAAAAGGTTGTACTATCTTTTGTGTGATAGCACTTTAATCGCGGCGGGAGGTCAAATAGCTGAATATTAGTTTGCGTTCGACGGTTCGCGAGATCCGAAGCATCTCATAATTCTTCTGAGCTACACCATCCCGATATCAACAAAGATGTGACTTTCAAAATAACTGACAAATTCCATTCTGGCGCTTCCAGCATTGATGAGAGCTGTGGGATTCTAACAAGCTCGGCGACAAGATGGGCGCATCGTAGAGGCGCTCGCCGCATTACCCAACGGCAAAGTGAGCAAATGACAAAGTATTGGAATCGAATGTACCAAGGCAGACCTGGCGAGTATTTTTTGTAAAATTACAGCGAAGCATATCTAACACACAATCATCGGCGGAACGCAGATTCCTCCACCTCATTTCACTAGACACGCTGAGAGTCCATCTTGCCACCGGTAAGCGCCTCGGCGATCCTTTTGACTCTTTTCTGGTTGACACCGATGAAACCAGAAAGGTTGTTAACGGTCTTCGTTTGGCGAGAGTTGTTCGCGCGGTCCATCATAGTTTGCACGCTCTCCGGCTTGCCATTTTCCCAAATGCTTGTAGCCTCGTTGCCGTAGCCGTATCTGCCGAATGTGATCGGGTACTCGTCCGAGCCGAAGGCTTTTTCAATTTGCGCGTCAAGCTGCTCCGGCGTAACGATGAATTTGCGTGCGGTCATGTAGAGGCTGTGGACGGACTCGAGACGTTCAGCTGAGCGAGCTTCTTCGAATGTAGCGAGACGCTCGCGCTTGCTGGCGAGGCGGAAGTCGCGAGAAGGGTCTGCTACGCGGCCGTGGTAAAGGGCTTCCAGGTCCAGTCCGTGGGAGGGTGCGGTAAGGCGCTCGTCTTCACGTTCAGGTCGCGAAACCAACTCCTCATGGTTTCGGTATCTGCTCGCCTGAGAGGCCTGCATCCTGTGTTGAATCTTGTCATGCCGAGTCTTCAGCTCGCTCGTACCCTCCCTCAAGTTACGCTTTCGCTGCGCGGCCATCTTGATCTTCCATGCCTCTCTGCTGCCCGGTGCCACATCAGACTTGATCTGTGCGTCCTGGGTAGTTCTCGCCAAAGCCTCTTCACTGGTCGTGTCTCTGCCTCTCTTCCCGTTGAAAACATTGCGTGGTACCGGGAGAATGCCCTTCATCCATTTGTTTGGGGAAGCATCTTGTTGCGGCGGTTCGGGAAAGTCGACGTAGCGAGGGTGCTCAGGGCCGACGGCTGCGCGCGCAGCGCTGTTGGTGAAGGTGCGCTGGGTGCATGAAGGGCATTTCCATGCGCGAAGAGGCGTCGACAAGGCAGTTCGTGGAGGCATCGTGTGTGTGGATGAGCAAATAATCAAAGCGTCCTTCCCAATCCCGCTCACAAGATTACTGCTTGCTGCTCGCAGTCGGGGATGCTCTGCGGCGAGAGCGGAAGTGAAAGTCCGGGCGCACGGACTTCATCCCGCCAAGGAAGAAATATTTCAGGTAGCCGAGAACGATAAGTTTGCGATCTTCACGTTCTCTTTTGGTGAGAGACATCAGGCAATTTTTGCCTTTTCCCTCAACCAACTCCCACTCTCTTTACTCTTACAGGCAACAGGCACTATTCAGCCTCAGCCATGGGTACCGGAAAGAAAGAGGCTACTCGCCGTGAGCGCCAGGGCAAGGATGGCAAAGATGGCATGGGCAACGTCCGTACCAAGGGCGAGAACTTCTACCGCAGTGGCAAGCGCGTGAAGCAGCTTAACATCTGGAAGGAGGGCAAGGCCGAGCACAACGCTCGTGGCGACGTTACCAAGGCCGCAAGCTACCAGAGCAAGGAGACGCCCGTTGCCCGCATCGAGCCGAACAGGAAATGGTTCACCAACACTCGTGTTATCAGCCAGGACGCCCTGGCGGCTTTCCGAGGAGCTGTTGAGGAGCAGAGCAAGGACCCGTACTCATTCCTGCTCAAGCAGAACAAGCTGCCCATGAGCTTGATCAATGACAACAAGGGCAAGGAGAGAGTGGACGGTCTGCTACAGCACGCCGCGAAGATCAAGATTGAGGGCGAGAAGTTCGGCGACACATTTGGACCCAATGCGCAAAGAAAGCGACCCAAGTTGGCTGTCAGCTCGATCGAGGACCTCGCCGCCTCTACTGGCGACGACCTGGACAAGTACGAGGAGAGACGCAAAGAGCAGGCCATGCTCGCAGGCCAGACGCTGGACCAGGAGCCCGAGAACGATCAGGCTTACTTCCTGCCCGACGCCGGCTTGCTCACGACCGCAAGAGAAGCCATTTTCACCAAGGGTCAATCAAAACGTATCTGGAACGAGCTCTACAAGGTCATTGATTCGTCAGACGTGGTAATTCACGTTCTCGACGCCAGAGATCCTTTGGGTACTCGCTGCCGGAGTATCGAAAAATACATCCGAGAAGAGGCACCACACAAGCACCTTCTCTTCCTGCTCAACAAGTGCGATCTTGTTCCCACGAACGTCGCGGTACGTATTCATCCCTTCTCATTTCTTTTAGTTTTTCCTACACCATACATTCACTTTGCACATTGTGCCAAAGTACGCCACCGTCCATGTCAGGGTACCACGCCAGCGCCGCTTTAGGCCACCTATAAATGGTTGGAATCTGTTACGACAGTGGCAGATCAATATCTCGCCCGCCCAGATCAGGCAACGTTTTGTTGTCTGGTCGCCTTAGGGATGAGAGCCTGTCCCTGTTTTGAGTAGCGATCTTGAGCCCGCTTATGCGCTCTGCGCGAGGGCCAACGTGAAGGACTGCTTAGTCTTGGGACAAACATCTTTTTCTTTCGTCATTGCATTTTCATCTTGCATACATGCTGCAATTACGGCGTCGACAGTATACTGACATTGACGCAGGCTCGTTGGGTCAAACTCCTTTCCCGCGAATACCCCACCCTCGCCTTCCACGCCTCCATCACCAACTCCTTCGGCAAGGGATCCCTCATCTCCCTCCTCCGCCAATTCTCCGCCCTCCACTCGTCCCGCAAGCAAATCTCTGTCGGCTTCATCGGCTACCCCAACACCGGCAAGTCCTCCATTATCAACACCCTCCGCAAGAAAAAGGTCTGCACGGTCGCCCCCATCCCCGGCGAGACCAAGGTCTGGCAATACATCACCCTGATGAAGCGCATCTACCTGATCGACTGCCCCGGCTGCGTCCCGCCCAGCATGACCGACACCCCCGAAGACATCCTCCTGCGCGGCGTCGTGCGCACGGAGAACGTTGAGCACCCCGCGCAGTACATCCCCGCCGTGCTCAAGCGGTGCCAGACCCGCCACCTCGAGCGCACATACGATATCAAGGGCTGGGAAGAGAAACCCACCGCCACGCCTGAGGAAGAAGCCGAGAAATCGGACAAGACGCGCGTCGAAGAGTCGATCCGCTTCCTCGAGCTCATCGCCCGCAAAAGCGGTAGGCTCATCAAGGGTGGCGAGGCCGATATCGACGGTATCGCCAAGCTGGTCATCAATGACTTCCTCCGCGGAAAGCTTCCTTGGTACATCCCTCCGCCCAAAGCCGAGGGCAAGGAGAAGGAAGACGAAGAGACTCAGGGTCGCGATGAGAAGTTGGGTCTTACTGGCAAGAAGAGGAAGGCTGAGGACGAGGCTGATGAGGAGAGCGCCGAGGTCGATGATGCTGAGAGCGATGATGAGGAGTTCGCTGGCTTCGATGAGGGGGAGGGCGGCGTGAGCCTTGTTGCTGGCGAGAGCGATGAGGAGGACGAGTCCGAGGCGAAGGCGTAGGGCTTTACAGGTTGCAAGGGAAGGGAACAGGATGTGTTATGTGTGCGCGTCAGATCAGTAGACTTTATACTATGATACCCCCGATATATGAATTGATTTCTTCTAATGCTTGACATACTTGGTTGTCCCTTCCAACGCACAATATCTCCTCGCTTCTTGTCTCTTCTGTATGAATTGAGATGTAATTGCAGATGATGAGATATATAGAAAGGAGGGGGGAAAAAAGCTTCGAACCCCTGCCCTGAAGTGCTTGCTTTCGCTACTCCAAAAGGTGCAATTGGAAAGAGTCTCGAGGGCACGACATCTGCCACCAATATGTGACTACTAGTGGACTTCAAGAATCGACTCGAGGGAGCTTCTTACAAGATCTATACAGTACAATATACGCTCGGCATGTAGATGTTTTGGGCGCTTCACAGCTGAGTGTCATCCCATCAAGGAGTGAGTGGTCACATCTATGATTAGTCGAATTCGCCCTCAAACCCCCTCGCGACTGCGAGAGCGACGGTCGAGTACGTTACGATGCGGTTGTGGCCTGCATCAAGAAGAAGTCAGCAATAACGTCTGAGTGCGTGAACAACCCCAACCCCGAGAAGAGAAAGACGGTAGACGCAAAAAGGGCCAAAACAAGGACGGCAATCATGGAAACTCACCACCAAATTCAACAACCTGCACCCTGAACCTGGGCATCCCCTCTTCTTTCAAATTGATCAAACCCCCCTCCTCCCCATCTCCAAACTCACACCCATTCACCCCCAGCACCTCCGCGCAAATCTCCCCCGTCTGTCGCCACGAAATGTCCCGATCACTCCTCGCGTGCACGATCTGCACCGCTCCCATCTCCCTCCTCTCAACCTCCCCATCCAAACTGCCAGAATCCTCACGAACCTCCAAAACTTCCTCGCGCCCAGCAAAAGCGCCCCGATAAGCCGCCAGCCTTTCCGCCGTGGGCCACGTGTCCGTCATGCGGGACGTGAGAGCGCGGGCGAAGGCGGGGAAGGGGCGGAGCGGGAGGAGGAGAGGGATCAGGCCGCCGAGGCGGTAGGTGAGGAGGAGGGAGGGGAGGGAGTGGAAGGGTGCGATTAGGATTATAGAGGCGAAGGTCGTGGGGGTTTGAGGGGAGGTTGGGGTGAGGAGGGGTGTGGTGTCATTGTCGGTTCCTGTGATCAACGGGTGGGCAGGAGAGGCGAAGTTCAACGCCACCGCGCTGGCGACTGCGGTTCCTAGACTTTGGCCGAGGAGGATTATTTGCGATGGTGGGATTTTCGCCACGTGCATTACCCAGTCTGCCACGGCGGTGCCGTCGGTGATCAGGCCGGTTTCGCTGGGCGAGCCTGTCGAGTGGCCGAAGCCGCGGTAGTCGATTGTGATGACATGCGTGTTGGGTTGCAGGGCCAGGTTGCGGTAGGTATCAGTTCGCCAGCCTTGGGCGACGTGGCCGGCGTTGCCGTGGACTTCTTCGCCGCGGCGCTGTTAGTTGTTGTCTGTTTGATGGGGTTTTGGCGAGCTGGGAAGAGGAAACTCACAATTGATTACCACCCGAGCAGGTGGATTTCTCGAAGACAGTATCTCGAACGGCAACGTTTTGGTGAAGTCCGGGACGGGCCCATGGGGTCGCTCAGTTTCACTCAAGGCTTTGGAGTTGCGCAGATAGGCGTCTATGGGCAAGACATGCCATGCATACAGCGATTCACCATCGGGCGTGGGGATTGTGAAAGGCGTGACTTGGCCTTTGGCGAATCCAAACTGTTCCGCATTGTCGATATCATGCCAGAAGAGCGTGTTGATCTTATGGGCGTACAGAGCACTGGCATGAATGGTCAGCTTCGGTTGGCCCCGATGACAGGTTGTGGGAAGATGCAGGGCAAAAATACAATCTCTGCAGGGATGGGGTGAGGAGGGCGCCTAGAATGATCGCGTAGACTGCCACCGCTACCGCGAACCCAGTCGCCGTCTTGGAGAGAAGGGAGGAAGCCGAAGACATGGGTGGATTGGATTGATGACTGCCGGGATGCCAAACGCGCACCTGTCACTCCCAAATGCAGTATGCGCCTGCAGGCGGCTGAGAATAGCAGCCAGCAGCAGAGACTACTGGCGAGACAGGCGACTAGTGGCAAAGAAACTCGACTGGACGGCTCTGTAGTGATTGTCGATAATTGGCGGGTCGTGTTGTTGTTCCCAGCACTCCGGGCTGCATGAGCACGACCAGCGCACTACGAGACTTGCTGTGCTTGCACCGTACCGAGCGTGCGTACTCGCACTACTACTCACACTAGAAACACTAAGAACAAAAACAACTTCCTGCACGATCGACAAAACAGAATAACTGGAGACAGCCAAGAATAAAACATGGGGAAATCACTAACGCTCATGCGGGCGAATGTAATCTGGACGTCAATCGAAGAGGACATCTCCTAGTCAGTCCAGCCGGGGAAGATGGAACGATTGCTCCCCCCGGTCGATGCACTACTCGTCGTTATTCCTTCTTCCACGACACGAGACACCGATGCACACGACTCATCTGTCCCAAGAAGAGGCCGCGTGGTGCTTCGGCATCAGCTTTGCCTCCATCCCGATGCCGTGCCAGACGACAAACTCCCTGATTTGGTCTCACCGACGAGTCTGATATTGCCCGAAGCGGTAATCCGAACTGCGCCCTCTCGGCATGCCTATACCTCACTTCATTCCAGAAGTCTGGTCAGGGCCCAGGCTCTGAGTCTCCCCAAGACCTTTCCCCGCCTTTCCCAATGCCATCTCACTTTTCTTCTGCATGCGAGTCTGTGAGTCTGCCACTCTGCTCGCTTCTGGCGTGTCTCGAAGCTCTCGATCGTGCCTGGGCTGAGATGGGCCACGCGACTCTGCCCTCTCCCCCATACTCCGTCCCGGCCGTTTGATTTTCCCCTGCAAAAAGTAAACCACTCGCCACAGGGTCGCATGTCCCGGATGGACGATTCGAGCATAGCTCTGGCGGTTGTGCCTGCCTCTCGGCCTTCGGGCTCTCGTTTGTATCCAGGTCCTCTGTGCGACACATGGACACGCGAGCCACGGATTGCGCGGATCCAGAGATAGAAAAGCTTGGGAGCTGTGCACGAGGGCGGTCAGGTACCTCTTCTCATAAGGTATATATCGTCTCGTCGTGTTGACCCGGTCTTTGTTGTTCGTTCATCATCGTCTTCATCCTTCTACTCGTCTTCTGTGGCATCTCACTCAATCATCCATCTCCGAAAGCCTATCCGTCTCCACTGATATATATATCGACTCATCCCAAACTTGATACATATACAAAAGAGCTTCCCATCAGCTCTCACCCATCAGCAACAAACCACCAACAAACACAACACATCCACTCACAATGGCCTCCCTCATGCGATCCGCGCCCCGCGCCCTGCGCCAACTCCGCGCCCCCCTCGCCGCCAGAAAAATCGCTCCTCTCACCTCCATCCGCACCGACATGCACGACCACCGCGACCCGCCACGAGGCAACCCCATCATCTCCGACCGCGGCCCACCCGAGCCCCCCGTCGAGGAAGCCGTCGCGCTCAAAGACAACTACAAGTCCGGCTCGTACCTCGGAACGACCAAGCGTCTGCCCGAGTTCAACCTGAACGACAAAGTCGTGCTCGTCACCGGCGCCGCGCGAGGTCTCGGTCTGGTGCAGGCTGAGGCCTTGCTTGAGGCTGGCGCGACCGTTTACGCTCTCGATCGTTTGCCGGAGCCCAGTGCGGATTTCTACAGGGTGCAGCAGCGAGCTGCTGAGGAACTTGGTGAGTTTTTATTTGATTGCTTTTTTTGTTTTTTTGAATGAATGAATTATGTTTCTGACTCGCCACTAGGAAACACACTGCACTACCGCCAGATCGACGTGCGAGACGTCCAGGGCCTCAACGCGGTGGTCAAGAGCATCAGCGACGCCCAGGGCCGACTCGACGGTCTGATCGCCGCCGCTGGCATTCAGCAGGAGACTCCCGCGCTCGACTACAGCCAGGCAGACTCCAACATGATGTTCGAAGTCAACGTGACTGGTAAGAATCCTAACCCCACTATTTCTCCCACGATCAAGCTTACTAACAAAGTCTAGGCGTCTTCATGACCGCCCAAGCCGTGGCCAAAGAAATGATCCGCTGGGGCAACGGCGGCAGCATCGCCATGATCGCCTCCATGAGCGGCACGGTCGCGAACCGCGGCCTGATCTGCCCGGCGTACAACGCCTCCAAAGCCGCCGTGCTGCAGCTCGGCCGCAACCTCGCCGCCGAGTGGGGCTCCTACGGCATCCGCGTCAACACCATCTCGCCCGGCTACATTGCCACCGCCATGGTCGAGGCGCTGTTTGAGAAGTACCCGGAGCGCCGCCGCGATTGGCCAACCCAAAATATGCTCGGCAAGTTGTCGGTGCCTGAGGAGTACCGCGGTGCGGCGGTTTTTTGCATCTCTGATGCGAGCAGCTTTATGACTGGGAGTGATTTGAGGATTGATGGTGGGCACACTGCTTGGTAGAGAGGTGGGGTGTCTTGTTGCGCCTTTCTCTTTTTCCTTTGCTTGTTTGGATTTTGTTGATTGCCAGCACTGTTTTTGTTTTCTTGGGCGTTTTGTTCTGTTTTTGGCGATCCAGCGTTTTCTTTTCCTCTTGCCTGTTTCTCTCTCTAATCGTTGTTGCAACGGCCGAAGGATCCAGCACAAACACCCCAAAAAAGGCGGTCCTAGTAGAACGATACAAATAATAATACCATAATATCCCTCCCCAATCCACATCCAAGCATTTCAAATGCCAGTGACCAAATCTCCAATCTGTCCCATATAATACATTACACCTCATACCATTTTTCCAAAACCCCAAGAATAATGATGACAATTCACCTCTTCACGGAATTTCATTTCCCATCAACAACACCAACCCCTTCGCCCACAACATCCACCCCCTCCCCCTCCCCCTCCCCCTCCCCTTTTACTTCCCTAGGAATATGCCTCTTCTGCTCCACCCCCAACACCGTCCTCTCAAACAGCACCCAACTCGTGACCAGAAAAATTGGCACCGCGCAAATGATCGCCACAACACGCCGCGAAGCTCCCCTGTAGCGCGGGTCCAGCACGCCTTCGCGCGCGGCTTTGAGAGAGGCGGCGGCGCCGCGGGCGGGGTCAAGGGCTTCCTTGGTGAGGGGTGAGGGAGCTGGTGGGGGAGGCGAGGAGGTGGGGTTGGTTGAGGATGGGGTTGCCGGGGAGTTTTTTGGGGTTGGGGTGGGAGTGGGTGGTGGTGTTGAGGCGGAGGTATGCTTGTAGGGGCCGGCGGGTGGTGGGTGAGTGGGTTTGGTGCTGTAGGGGCGTTTGGGCAGGGGTGGCAGGCGGCGGAGGGTGCGCAACATGATTGCTGTGGATGGGTGGTGCTGTTTTGTGGTGGTCTTGCGAGAGAGTGGTTGATGTTAGGTAGGTTACTTTTCTAGACGTTCGCCATTGGACGTTCGAGAACTTGCGGAGGTGGATTTTCGGATGCCGGATGAGACCCACTTTCTCAATCTACTGTTGACCTCACTTCGATGTTTCCTATGACTTGTTTCACTCGCGTGCATTGCCAATCGTCTAATCAGCGCGATCTCTGGTCTTTGGACAAGACTTCGTATCGTTGGGAGCGTACCTGCATTTGTTGTCTAAGTATAGGAGGCGCTTTGTTCTATGACGATTTGCAAGATGGAATAAATGAGGCAGCCACAGACAGCTGTACGCACGTGTACTACATCGTCGAATACAACCTTTCAATGCATCAGAAAGATCTTTGAGTCTCTCTTCTTCTGTCTGAAACTATAACCATGGCTCCCGCCAGCTCTCTCAGAAGCTATTCTTGCGACAATCATGAACCAGCACACAAGCACCCACGCTTCGACTTCACGAAGCACATTCCCGCCAATACGCATGATCCAGCACTTGCTCAATCGTCAACCGGTCCTTCGGATCGAGGTTCGTCATGCCAGTAAGCAATTCCACCGCCGTCTCACCCAGCTCCTCACCCCAGACCTTCATTCTAAGCATCGGCCGTTCCTCCACCTCCGCCTCGGCCACTCGCGCTGCCATTCGGAAAGCATGCCTCCATTCCTCATCTTTGGTTTGTTGGTAAAAGCTTCAACTTTGATGATGAAGTGATGAAACGTCGGAGGAGGGCTGATGTGGGGTTTCATGCTCTCCAACATCATTCAACACATCTATTAACGGCATTCGTTCGAAAACATTGCAAAAGATTTCCTTGAGTACCCCCAAGATATTTTCGCAATGCGCTGCATTATCAACATTTCGAAAGCAGTGGTCACATATCTTTCATCATACATCTCAAGATCCTCAAGTGCAGGTACCAGCACGCTCAGAATCATGCAAGTGGGCTCCATTGTGGAAGGAATAGAGATTCGACGACTGATGAACAACCTCGATTAGCCTGCCGCGATCGCGTACAGTAGTGCGGCTTTCGTCGGGCTCTTGACAGTGGAGTGATGTCAGGTTTGGGTCTTGGTAATTACGGTTAGCGACATGTGACGATACTAGGTAACGAGCCTGTCCGAAATCCATGTCTCTCCATGAGATTCGTAGTAATATCATCTCCTCCCACAATTCTAAATTGCTATTCTCCATTGAGATGATCGATCCAGCAAGAGTGTCTCTCCGTAAGCTATGGCGCAGCTGTCATCCTTTGCATTTCCAACTGCATACCCATTGACTACTGCCTTGAGATAGCGGTACCAAGCCTATCCATCTCAAGAGGCTTGGGTGCAAGTACCACGAAGCTCAAATTACTGAAAACAGATATTGACCAGTGAGATAACCATTCACCGCCTTGAAATAATTCTATCAAGTCAGTCTAGGCACCGCGTTTCTCCGTCGCCTACAGTGCAGCTACCATCTTTCGCATTTTCAAAAACATGCCTATTAATGCCTTGGGAAAGTCGTCCAAAGCCTGATCAAAATTGAATTATCTCCAGTTACCCGGGTGCATGTATCATCACGCTTGGACTGCTGAAAACGATACAAATCATTGAGATAACCATTCGATTGGCTTATGATATTTCTTCTAAGCCTGTCCCAAAAACACTGATCTCCGTGTTCCATGTGCAAGTACCATCACGCTCAAACTACTGAAATCAATGTAAATCACCGAGATACTCATTCGATTGGCTTATAATAACTACGCTAAGCCTATCCCAAAACCGTACTTCTCCATGTCCGCTGTGCAGCTACCTTCCCCTCCCGACCCGATTTCATGCCCAATCTCCGGGGGAAGGGGGAAGAAAAAGAAAAAAGTACTTACTCATTCTCACTGTGGCTCCTGGAAAACATCTTCTTGAAAATCCCCCTTTCGCGCCCACCCTCGCGCGACACATCCGACTTCCTGGCCTTCTCAACGCGGTCGACGTGCTCCGCCTGCTCTCTGCTGTCGATCTGCGCGTACAGCTCCTCCTTCTTGGCGCTGTACGTCTTGTTCTCCGCCGGGTCCACGGGCGGCAGGAAGTAGTCGTGCATCACCTCCCTCTCGTGGAGGGGGGTGTGGCCGCCGGCCGAGACGTAGCGCTGCTCGGCGCCGGTGCGGGGAATGGGGTTCAGGGGGTCGAAACTTCCACCGAAGGGCATTGGTTCCGGTGTGGCGAACGGCGCTAGGCCGGTTGGGGCGGTGTTGGAGCGAATGGTGCCGATGCGCTCTGGCGGCGGGGTGCTTGGGGAGGTCGCTGGGCGAGCTGTGGCACGCATGCGTCTGATGGTGGGCATGTCCTCGGTGTTCTCGAGGTCGAATCCTTCGCCCTGGGTCTGCGGCGGCAGCGAAGGGAGCTGTTGCGGTTGGTCGAAGGATGGGAAGCGCTGGATGCTTGCGTTGCCGGAGGAAGCAGAGCTCTGGTAGACGGGCTGATTGTGGAGGCTCTGAAGGCTTTGGAAACTCTGGTGCGGCGGAGCTGACGGCATGGTCGCCGGCGAAGGCAGATACTGTGCACCTGGGTTCACAGAAATGGTGCTGTCGCGAATGGCTGGGTCGAGTTCGCTCCGGATGCGAACTTGGTCACTGGATGAAGAGTGCTGAAACGGAACAGGCTTGCGTCTCGGGGTGACATTGGTATCGATGGTAGTGCCGGGCAGCTGTTGCTGCTGCTGGGACATCTCCAGGCGCTCTGAGAGGCGGATCTACATGGTTTCCTTGAGATCAAGCATGAAGGGAACGCCGACGACATTGCTCCTGACTGCGATCTTGACGTCTTGGGCGTATTTCTCAGCCAGCATGTGCATGATGTGAGCCCAGGACAAGGCATTGAAATTGGCGAGGCCGTTCTGCATCAAGACTTCCTCAACAGTCGGGATATCTCCCTTGTCAAGCCAGGCCTCGCGTTGCTTGACGGCGTAATCGAGAGAGTCGATGAGCAGTGGGTTCATCATCATGTCCCAGCAAGTCTCCAAGACCTTCATGAGAAGCAAGGGTGTGACTGGGCCCTTATTGTGGCTGTCATGGCCCTCGTTGTGGAGAATGGTGTTCGCCCTGTGGAACGGGTGGCGGTAGCGTTTCTCAGTGTCGAGGTAGAAGACGTGGATCTCCGCAACCACCGCATAATACAGACTTTCCCAGTAGCACAATGGAAGCATGTCTTCGGCATCGAAATCTGGGAGTTTGTCTTCATCCTCTGCAATCGGGATGCTGGGATTTCTATCTTTGTGCCACGGTGGCATGGAAGATAGAGACTCGATCGGCGCAGTGGTACCCATGCTTCCTGACAGACTCGTCTGCGAGGTTCGCGGCGGAACAATGCGGTGCATAGCGCACAGGAACCAAGAGATGGAAGATTCTCCAAGGCGCACCTGATCTTGTTAGCGTCATACCCGTAGAGATTCGCTGTATACCATACCCGTGAATACAAATCTGGGCTGAGTCGCATTTGCTCGTGCAGTGTAGTAGCGACGAGCTTGATAGAGTTCATGACTTTGCTACTGGTGAAGGGCTTCAACGTCCCATTGAGGATAGCATCGCGGTGCGAAGAGACATCGAACTGGCCTTCGAGGCCATGCAGGACAATCGAGGAGGATTCGAAGACTTGGAAACGACCTGCCATGGTGTTCGAGTTGACTTGGCGGTTCTGGTAAGTTGTGCTGGTGGGACCTGTTCGATCAGAAAAGGGTTGAGTTCAATGCTGGAGCAATGTCAACGTACCAAGTCCAAGCAGAGACAGCAGAGCCCGTTGGTATGGTCTCAGAGATCGACGTCGTAGCTGTTGAGGTGCAAGGCAACTGCAGTTGGGGTGCGCAGCGAATCAGCTCGCGCGATCGGTGAAGTGAGGTTAGATGTTCGTGCGGAGTGCGCACGGTTGACAAGAGAATCGAGCTGGGCGATTTTCCCTTCGAACAGGCTTGAAGAGGTAGTTCAGGATAGTGTTGTTAACGTTTGTCGCAGTGTAAGTTGGTGTTGGTCGTGTGTTAGGTGGGTGTTGGTTGGAAGTTTGTGGTCGTCAGTGGAAGAAGTTGAGCGAGGCGTTCAACAAAATTGGCGCACTTATGTCGCGAGCAGATGACATGTGACAGACGAGGTGCAGCAATTGTTGGGGAAGGCGCGACCGCTATTGTCCAAAGCACGTGACGGGACGCTGCAGGTGAATTTTGACCCGTCAATCTCCATGGCTTGTGGATAGCCCATTTTGTGTACAGTTCCTGCATGTGTAATTCTTGAAGATTACTACCAACGGCACGGCCACACAGTACGATGTTTGTCGATCAGGGCTTCGATCTCCGTTGCCGGAATTCCATGATATCAGTGTGCGCATCTTCGCAAAGGCATTGGGTACAATCGGGGATGTATGGCAAGGGCAGGATGCTTCCAGGGTCGTGTCCTTGACAGAAAAGCAATCTCTGGTGGCATGCTGGCACAGTCTATCGATTCAAGCATCCAGTGTCAGCTCCTCACACACAAGCGCGCGCGCGCGATGCACTGGTGGTGTTGCTTTGCAGATCCATCGAGACGACATGGTCGACTCTCGCGCCACGTAGCCGCGTACCGCTTTGAGACAAGGCCGCCACATAGTTGGGCGAGGACTCTGCAGAATAGGGCTTCGGTGCGAGTTGCGATTTTTTGGCTCAGAAACCCTGATCATAGTTATCAGCATCATTCTATGCAAGCAAGCGACTTCCCTGGAGAAGAACTTAAGTGAGATAATACAGCTTACGTTCGATGAACTCGGTGCACGCAAACTTATGTCAAAATACACCTCTACAGACTGCCGTCTCACCTGCAACTGACCTCGACCTCGACTGTCAACAAAGTAACAGGCGTCCGATCTTGGCACCTGAGATCGAAGCCGCGAGTTGGAACATAGGTAGTTCAGCATGACACTTGCCGATTCTTCATTTTGTTCGTGTTTGTTTGGGATTCAAGAGCAGCATGGACAGTTGTATCCACACCAGTCTCAAGAGGCAATCGTTGCTTTGCAGCAAACGAATTAGGAAGAGAAGTGACGCTGTTAATGGGATGGAAGTGAAGTCGAGGGTCGCCAAGCTTTCTCACGCCTGAGGCATACCGCTGTGGCGGCAACATCGATACCACCACTAACAATACATGTAAAACATTGCAAAGAACATAAACGTTGAATGCGAGCATCGTATTGTACAGCATAATATTACAAATATATATACAGAGACCAATGACATCACCTCATTGAAGACGCTGCTTCTTGAACACCGCCAAAAAGCCACCTCCAAAGATCCTGTCACCGACCTTGGGCCTGCAGACCATAGCCATTTTGCCTTCCTTCGCGGGCTCGGATGCAGGAGGAGTTTGAGCTTGCTTTTGTTCTTCATCGCGACTCTCTTGTTCAGCTTGAGGTCCAGCGGGCTCCTCTTCCGCCGCAGACTCTGCCTCTGTCGCAGACTCTACCTCTGTCGCAGGCTCTGGCGTGACTTGTTGAGATTTTGGCACGCGCGGGTATACGGGCCTCACATCCCACTCCCTGCCTCCTGAGCCGCCGTTGACGCCCAATTCGATGACGGTGTCGACGTCGAGAGGAATCCTTTCCTGCTTGATCTTGAGAATACACTCTGTGATTTGCGTGATGCTCGGGTTGAACACGATCAGTGTTCCGTCGATCTTCAGCGCCTCTGCTACGGTCGCGACGTGCGTATCTGCGTTCGGCAGGTCGAGGAAGGCGTGCGAGAGGAAAGGCTCGTTGTTTCGCTCCGGCAGGGTTGAGGTGACCCAGTCGCTGACAGAGCCGACGTGGAAATCGATGTTGTTCACATACTGGCCACGGCGGAAGATGGAGATCGTTTTTTCCGCGTGCTCGGAATATTGCGGTGCGACGTCGATTGTATGTATCACGGCCTGTCGGCGGGCTTTCCATGCTTCGATGTCTGCGGTTTTCTTCTCGGGTTCTTCATCTTCTGAGATCTTCGGTCTAGGTGGGTTCGCGGCATGGATCGCTCGACTTAAATGGAGCGTCAATCCGCCATGTCCAGTGCCGGCCTCGAGGATTTCCAACTTCTCTCGGCCCACGTCCTCCACATCGTACACGTCTGGGTGTAGGTCCAACAGGCTCACAATCAAGTTAGCGTCCGCAGGGTATATAGGCGTGACCATCCTCCTGCTGAGCCGCACGTATTCGTCCAAAGAGCACTCCTGCAATCTGAAATCTGGGCCTTCTTTGCCCAATTTCGGCAACTGGGTGGGAACACGCCCGCGCACTCGCTTGCCGATTATATCATCGTGTTGAATAATTCCCTTGTGTGTTTCAATTCTTTTGCCGGGCGTGAGAGGTCCTCGAAGCACTCCTGGGCCGTCGCGTTGCCATGCCGGACGAAGGATCACATGGTCACCGACGGCGAAGGGTCGAGTGTCTGCATAGTTGCGACGGCATTGAGGGCGGAGGAGCCTAAGACTGGGACCAGCTCGGCGGGAGGAGTGCCTCGATAGGCTCATATAGACTGTTGATCGATCGGGTAGCTGTGTAGCAATTCGAGGTATTATTTTCTTAGCTACCTATTTAGGGTGTGAGGTGAATGGCTATGGCTAGACTTTCTATGATCGACATTCACAAACTCCGTCTGGGGCAGATCAAGGGTTCACAAGGACGGCTTGAGGCTGCACCTTGTGGGGGTAGGAGCATCGTCTTCTCGCGCTCGCGTGCACTCTGTGACACCGTCTTTTCTTCTCGACTTACCGTTGGGCTGGAGGCGTTGATATGCTCTTCCAATGATCGAGAATGGCGCAAGTTTGCTAAACACAGTTGTACAATATCCTGTAAACAAGACATCTCCGTCCCCCTGCCTCGCTCGCTTACTGTCGAGTCGAATAAATACCTAAAGCAAGCTCCCGACCCAGCAGAATGGCTAAACGAATCGTACGTGTGTTACTCTCTAGTCGTAGTCGAAACTCATCACTGACAATATCACAAGACCCGCGCGCTCACACAAGTCTGCGCCTTCGTTGTACTGGTCTGCCTGCTCGTCTTCATCGCCGACTCCCGCTACCGCGTCCTCCCTACGAGCATCCACTCGGCACTACCGACTCACCATGTCGGATTCGTAATAACCGATATTACCGTCGCATTCTGTTCCTCCGTCAACCCTCTCTCCAGCTGCCGCTTGGATCAGGACAAATGGCACCGTGTCGAGAAGGACCTCTACCTTAATTCAGGATGGGTCAAGAGCGCTTGGGTTCACGTGCAGAGGAAGAAAGAGGAAGAGCTGTCAGCTGAGGATAAGATCGTTGTTGGTGTCAAGATCGGCAGACTGGATCCAGGTGTGGGAGAAAAGGGACAGCAAGGCGAGAAATGGGAGAGCAGACCGGGCGGAATCTGGATCTTGAGGAGCAACCACCGACACGACAGTGATTCGGACAAGGCCGTGACCAGCGTTGATGTGCTCTTCGGAGCGGACGCTGTCGATCCTAGGCCTGGCTGGACACTTGCGCGGACACCATTATTGATTGAGGCGGACAAAAACATTCTCTCTCCTCGCTTGTCCACCCGTCATGGACAACCTCACGGAGATCACAAAGAGGTCGTTCCCCGTGTCCGCAAGGACGGCAAATTCAAGATCTTGCAAGTATCAGATGCGCACCTGGCTACCGGAGCAGGCGTCTGCAGAGACGCCATAGATGCTTCAGGAAACGTAGTCCCACCCGACAACTGCGAAGCCGACGTCCGCACATTGGACTTCATCGAGCGAGTGCTCGACTCCGAAAACCCCGACCTGGTAGTCCTCTCCGGAGACCAAGTAGAAGGACCCCAAGCCCCCGACACGCAGAGCGTGATCTTCAAAATCGCCGCCCCGCTGATCGAACGCTCCATCCCCTACGCCGCCATCTTCGGCAACCACGACGACGAAGGCGCCCACCTCTCGCGCTCGGCGCAAATGTCCCTCCTCCAGACCCTCCCCTTCAGCCTCTCCCAGCCCGGTCCCGACCAAATCGACGGCGTAGGAAACTACTACGTTGAAGTCCTCGCCTCCTCAGGCCACCACAGCGCCATAACCCTCTACCTGCTGGATACGCACAGCCTCACCCCCGACGAGAAAAAGTACAAAGGCTACGACTGGCTCAAACCAAGCCAAATCGACTGGTTCCGCTCCACCTCCGAGGGCCTCAAGCAAGCGCACTCCAAATATTCACACATCCACCTCGACCTGGCCTTCATCCACATCCCCCTCCCAGAGTACCGCGAGAAAGACTTACTCGTCAAAGGCGGCGCGTGGAAGGAAGGCGTCACCGCGCCGAATTTCAACTCGCACTTCTACGACGCCCTCGTGGACGCCAACGTCGTCGCCGTCGGCTGCGGGCACGATCACGTCAACGATTACTGCGCGCTGCGCCCGCACCGGGAGGCGGATGTGCAGGGGCGCGATGCGGAGGGTGAGCCGCAGAGCGCGCACCATGGGAACAGGCCGCATTTGGGTCCTTGGATGTGCTATGCCGGCGGTTCGGGTTTTGGCGGCTACGCGGGCTATGGCGGGTTTCATCGCAGGGTGAGAGTGTGGGAGGTGGATACTAATTCCGGGAGGGTCGTTACGTGGAAACGAGTGGAGTGCTGTGGGCAGGATACGGAGAAGAGGATCGATGAGCTTATGATTGTCGATGGCGGGAGGGTGGTGGAAGGGATTTAGGGTTGTGTATTGGGCTTTTGGTTTTTTTTTTTTCTTTCTTCTTATCTACTTGGGAAGGCATATGGGCGGGCCTGCCTTTCCATCAAGGCGCCGACGGGATTGGCTTTTTGGGTGTTTGCTTGCGAGCGAGGTGTTAGGGTGTTTTTTCTTTGCTTTGCTTGGGATTTGTGGTAAAAGTTATTGCCGCGTTTTGTATTGTACGTAGAAGCTGAGACATGGATACAGACAGACTTCTTCCCTCTTCGAATTGGCAGTTCCACGTAACCATTGTATTGTTCGGAAACATGCTCCAACGGGCAGCTATTCCTCTATCATGGCACGATCTCTGAGCCCGAACTATCTATCGTACACAGTTGCCGACCACCCACGCGAACCCCTCCCCTCAAAGAAAATCCTCCAACCTCGCCACCCTCGTAGGCTCATAAACCGGCACATCCAACCTCTCCAAAAGCCCCTCCTGCACACAATTGACCTGCGCCCAGCGCAACCAAGCCGCATACGTGCCCTCCCTCGCATCACTACCCAGATTCTTCCTCCACAAAATCCCCAACGTATCACCCCCAAACAACCTTGCAGAAAATCCATGCATGAGCTTCAAACACCAGCTGCGCGCCACGCTCTCCTCCACAATTCGCCTCGCCAGAACCTGGTCTACGCTTTCCGCTTCGCCTTCCGCGGGCATAGAAAGGGAGAGCAAGTCGAAAGCCCGCCGCCCGCTCCACCCGCACAGCTGCTCGGAGACGTACGCCGACTCGACCATGTTGTAGAGCCAGCACTTTTCGCGCACGTAGCGGGGCCCGTCCCAGGGGGAGGAGGGCGAGGGGTCCTGCCAGCGTTGCGCGGCGCCCATGGCTTGGATTTGGATCGCGTAGTCGGTCATGGTGTGGTCGTTGAGGGTCGCGTCGTCGTCCCGATTTTGTGCCGTGCTGCTGTTGGTTTTCTCGGCTTGGACTTCTGCCGGCACGGCCATGAGAGGTACGTGGTTTACCAGAGGGTGCGCGTGCATGCCTGCAGTACTGGTTTTGCCTTCCCATAGCTTGAGCAGGATTTTGTGCGCGCGCTGTACTAGAGGGTTGTTTGGCGTGGCCATGAAAGCGAAGTTAGGGATGGAAAGACCTTCGGGTGGTGCTCCAAGTGTGAATCCGGCGAAGTCGTAGGGCGAGGCTTCGTTGCCGATGTGTTCGGTCCATAGGCGGTCCCAGTCGCCGAATTGCACAATGCCGACGTCCAGGTACAGGCCGCCGTATTTCAGGAGCAAGGGGTAGCGCGTGAGGTCTGAGGTGTGTTGGGAAGCGAAGGTGCCGCTGAGACCGCCTTTGTTGAAGATGGCGGGTACTACGGTTGGGTCGCTGATGTCGATGAAGTTGGAGACGTTTAGGGTGGAGTTCTCGACTGTGTTCAGGACGTAGATGGTCCAGCCGAGGGGCGAGAAGCGCTGATCCCAGGCAATCACGTTGCGGAGGAGGTAGGGGGGCAAGTTCTCGATTCCTGAATGCCAGAATGCGAAGATGTTCTTCGAGGTTGTGGGTGGCTTTGGGTATGTCAATGATGATGGCAGAGACTCCGTCGAGGGGACGGGGGCCAGGGCATATGGCAAAGGCTTGGTTCCTGTGGGATCCTTCATTTTGACGAGGGTGATAGAAGTTGTGATTGCTGATTTCGTGGTATCATCCGTCGTGTTTGGTGGCTTTTAACCCAAACCTGCTGCTGAGTTGAACACTACTAGGGGACACCGCCTCTCGTGATGCATGATGAGTAACTATGCTTGCAGAACTGCGATGCCACGCAGCCTGTCGAGACATGTCAGTGGCAATCATTGCAATTTATTTGGTCTGCATGTGCGAGAGTAGTTTAACCATTTCCAATCTGGTAGAGGATTAATACAGTGCACAATGGTGTTCTGCATGGTACCTGGTCTATCGTAAGCAGGCAGGTAACAGGAAGCGAAGAGTGGGATGAAGTCCTCCACCAACGAACCCCACCAACGAGCGCAATCGCTGTCTCGAATCCTCTCCAACACTCAACTCTACGCACCGTCATACCACCACCAACTACTGCAATAACACCAAATTTAAAGACTGGACCAGGAGCGAAAACACCATAGAAAGAAAACAAGAAAACCAAACGCCAACCATGACAACCCTCCCCTCCCCCGGCGCGACCTACCTCACAGCCCTCCTCAACCGCACGCTACACATCCACACGAGCGACGGCCGCATGTTCGCGGGACAAATGAAGTGCACCGACCCGGAGCGCAACATCATTTTGTCCATGACGCACGAGTACCGGCAGCCCTCGGCGGCGGACCTTCAATTGGCGGCGGAGAAACACGAACGAGCGGGCAGATCGGGCGATAATGTGAAGGTGGATTTGAAGAAGAGGTTTGTTGGGTTGGTCGTTGTGCCGGGTAGGTTTATTGAGAGGATTGAGGTTGAGGAGTGAGAGGGTTGGGTTGGATTAGGTTGGGTTTGTGAAGAATGAGGATTTGCGTTCGTATTTGGAAATGCGCATGCGTGATGCTGTGCTTGTGATTTTCTACGGATACGGATACGAGAGGGACTATTTCCAAGACTGCACTGAGCTGGTACAAAAGAGAAGAAAGAGAGAGTGGGGAGGAGAGACCACCCAGCTCAATCGCCCAAATACACCGGCACGCCATACACGACCGGCGCCGCGCCGTTCAAATACCGCAAGTAGCAGGCATCTCTGCTTCTAGCCACCGCACCGGCCAAACTGGCCTCTCCTCGCTCGGTCCTCGGTCTCGATCGGCTGCGACTTCTGGCTGGAGTCTTCGCAGCCGCTGGGGTCTTTCTGGTCTTTGGTGTCTTGGGTGTCTTGGGAGCCTGCTGGGGAGTCGAGGGAGCGGCGAGCCTTTCGCGCTTCTTCGGTGTCTTCGCAGGAGCTTTGATGGGTTCGATCGCTGGTGCCCATAGACCCCATTCTTCGCCGACGGTGAGGGAGAAGCGGTCGATGTCTTTGTCGGTGACGTCCCAGAGGGTCGCGATGACTGAGAGACACTTGCTGTTTGGCGGAGCTTGATCTTGCGTTTCTACTGGGCTGTTCTTCCTCCCTGCGTTCAGGTATGCCAGAGGCACTGCTTGCGGCTCCAGCTCGCCATGCTCGGTGACCGCGCCGGATGAGCAGCCCATTAGCCAAACGACTTCGCTGCATTTCTCGAGCTTCTTGATCGTCCTGGGTCGGATGTACTGTGAACCTGCACCGTGTCCAAAGTACAGCATCATCGCCGATGTGTCCAAAGTAGACTTGAACTCAGCCTCTGCTGGCGCGCGATTGACAATGGACGACCAAGACGCGCCATCCACAGCAGCAGCCTTCGACAGGGAAGGCTCCAGGATTGACTGCGTGCTGGCAAGGTCTGAGGAAGGATTGAGGATGAACGCGCCCGATTTTCGCGAGACCAGATGGCGGAAATCGGCTTTTGCTCGAGCGCGCATGGCGCCTATGCAATCGCGCAGGGAGAGCATGCTGCCCACCCTGCTGACGCTGACGCCCTCGAGGCACGGCATGTTCTCCCAGGGGAAAGCTTGCAGGCGCTTGTCCAGGACGAGCACGACGTGTTGGTTCTCGTTCTCTTGCACTTCGATAGCTTCGTGGTACGACCTCAATGCATCGAGTACTTCGACCGTCATTTCGTCGAAATCAATCTCGTCGTAGGCGTTGCGCTCTCCGTTGAATTGTAGCATGTCCACGACGAAATACAAAAGGTCCGAGATCGGCTCGTCCAAATCAACCGCGCCCTCGTTGTCACTGCCCAGATTGATAAATAGTTCCAGAACATTACCGTCAAGCGCGAAAGCCTCAGCACGTCCCTTCGCGGTCTGACGAGATGGCAAATGCCTGTCCAGCGCAGCCTCAAACGACGCCCTGAACCGCGCAAGCAGCTCAGACTGCCTGGCGCGCGGTGAGAAAACGCCCTTGAAGCCGCCAAACCAGATGTCCTCGATGTTGATGAGCAGCTCCTGCAGTCTGCGATCGAGCGTCTCGCGCTCCTTCCACCAGCTGCTCTTGGCTCCTTTGGCGCTGAAATCGCCGTTGTTGTGGCAGCTGGCGTTGGATGCTTGGATGATGTCCCGCAGCTCTTCGACGCCGGCTGTATAGTCGAAGGCTGAGTCGCCGATCTCCTCGTCTTGGTGTCGGGAGAAGGGGAGCCGGACGACGAAGGGGGAGTGGTTGGCGCGGTAGCGTGCGACGTAGAGTGAGGTGCAGGTTTCGTCTAGGGAGAGGGAGACGGCAGTCCAGGGCGCGGGGATGGTGTTGATGAAGTCTTCCTGGAATGTCGATGTACTCAGTTGTGGGATCTGTTCTTCGTCCGCCATGAGTACTGGCCACTCGAAAGGCGTGGTGCGCTTGTCGTGCAGCGCGTCTGCCACTGCTGCTTTACGCTCGAACTCAAGTGCGTTGATACGTGGGAAATCAAGCGTCAGCGCTGCTTGCACCGAGTTGAGAGCTGCATTTGCCCCCGTTGATTCAATGGATGAACACAACATCGACACGTCGAGCAGCCTTCCACTTTCGCTGTGAATCTCTGCCGAAGAACAGTATTTCGAGATTGACGAATGTCCGGTCACGAGACAAGCGCGTGCTTCGTGGAACATATCCCTGAACGAAACCTTCGGCGCAGTCTTGCGCTGGGCAGTCCTTGCGTTCGTGCGGGTCGATGCGGCTTTTCTGGGCGGAGTAGATGGCTGACGTGGTTGTTCGGCTGGACTTGATCTCGACAGCGCCGGGAACGAAAGCGTAGAATCCAGAAGGATGTTGTGTACGAAGTCCATTTGCAAAGCCGCCGTTGCCTTGGTCATCAATTGTTGGTATTGAACGCGGCGCTGTCTCAGTGTTCCGGACACGGCAGCTTTGAGCGGTGCCAAAGCCAGTAGCACTTCCTCTTCGTCCTGGCTAGCTTTGACATTCAGAATAGCTCTCTCCAGGAGGATCATGGCTCGTCGCTTTTGCGGCAGATAATATGTCTTCTCTTCTGTCGAGGCTTTGGTCGCGCGAGAAGATGCTTTCGTCGTCGTAGCAGCAGTCTTGCCTGCAGGTTTGCGAGTACGAACGGAAGACCTGGCAGTCTTTGCGGAGGGAGCTGGACGAGCTGGCTTGGCCACCGGCTTTGTCTTGTCGTCTGAGTCCTCGAAACGGCTCAAACTCGAAACAAACTCTTCAGTCTGCATACCCATGACGAGTTGAGCGGCTTCGTCCAGGAGCTTCGCCGCCTCTTCGCCACATCCATCCTTAGCATGAACAGCAGCTTGGGCCTGTAATCGGTCGACTGCTGTCAAGGGCGAGCTGGAAAGATCCGCGCTGTCACTGGCAGTCAAGCAAAGTTCTGCGTCCTCGACCTTTCCAGCAAGGGAGAGCAACACTGCACGATGGCTTCTCATGCGAGAGAGCATCACCGATGATCCCACAGATTCTGCGGTTTCGACGGCTTTGAAACTGTAGTAGTCGGCCTCCGAGAACAGACCGTGATGCACGTACATGTCCGAGAGGTGTGTCAAAGCCTTGCACAGCAGCGGCACTAGTGGCCAGAACGCAGCGCCCTTGACATTCTCGCGCACCGCATCTTTTTGATTATCTTTGGGCGTGAGACGCAGCTTGCTCACTCCAGTGCTGAGCTCTGCAACCTCACGTTGCGTCGGCTCCGGAGCGTCTTCATCTGCCTGAGGAGCATCGGTCGTTTGCCCTTTCTCGAGTCGACTCCACGCACTGTTGACAATCTTCATCCCATGCTTAGCAGCAGAGAGGGCGTCGTGTGGCGCGCCGCATGCCAGATTGTAACTCGACTGCAACAGCCAGCCCTCTGCATGAGTCCTTTCATACGCTGCGCGCTGGTCTTTCGAAACGCCTTTGGGTGGCAGCTCGGACCGAAGTTTTTGGGCTTCTTCGATATGTGACTTGCTTTTGTCCAGATTGTCGACTGCTAGTAGATACTCGGCATACGTGACGTGCCATTGAATTTTGCTCAGGGTTGTCACATCGCCAGATGCTAGATGTCGCTCGGATTGGGCCAGGATCGACCCTGACTTCTCCGAGAAGCCCATCGATAGCCACTGCTTTGCAGTCTGGACGGAAGAATTGACCATATCCTTGGCGTAGCCTGTGAGGCTGTCCAGCTTCTTGGCGAGTGTGAGAACGCTCAGACGAGTTGTGTCTTCTCCCAGGGCTCCAAAGAAAGTCGCCATAGAGTGCAAAGACAGTCTGAGTGCCTCACAATCATAGACTCGGGCTTTGAGCGCGGCATCGTCAGAAGTATCGTCGAGCAACCGTTGCCACGTTAATAGGATAGGTCGAAGGTTGCGTATCGAAGGATGGCCAGCTTGAAAGATCTTGGTGAGCTTCAATGCAGCATCGATATCTCCAGCATAGTTGCGCAGTCCTTCATCTTCCGAAAGGGCTTCCGGATCGAGTTGCGTATCCATCCAGTGTTGACAGATTGCATTTGGCAAGAGATTTGGGTATTCCTCGCTTATTTGGAAGACCTTGATTGCGAGATTGGCGCACCTAATCGGATGCTTCGAGGACAAAGGCAATGCGCGAAGCGTTTGAACGATTTCTGGAATCACGACCTTCAGCGCGGCATGATATCTACTTCTTGGAGCATTCTCATGGGCGATATTGAGTTGGTATTCGAGCAGCAGGCGTCTCTCTGAGGGACCGAGTGTTTCATTGTCGAAGATGTCTGTTGATGACGCTGCCGGACCGGCCTTCAGTCTACGCAGGATGTAAAGGTGTAATGATCGCGCCAATGTGATTGCGGCGGTAGAAGACGTCCAGGCTTGCTCAAGGGGTGATGTTAAAGCGTCTTTCGTGACACTATCCAGGGCACCAGTGTCCAATAAAATTTGAATGGCTTCGTCGTTGATCCAAGAGATTGGAGCGTCGGAAGATGCGCTATGTCGAAGCGCGTGGTAAATGATGTTCTCGGCGGCCTTCAGATTCTGGCCAGGGTAAGATCGTACGAATCTCAGTGCAAATGCGGCAGCCAGACTCGAAAGCTTCTGCGCATCATATGAATCACCGCTTTCCGTTGGAATTTTGGCAAGTAACCGTGCAAGCTCGACCAGCAAGTATACGTAATCTGAGGTGTTCCCTGACATCTTGCTCTGCAATCCATCTACCAGCTCTGAGAAGAGCTCTGATGATACCTTTGAATTGGAACCAAGCACACGTCTCGCTGTCCCAGCAATGCGCTGAGCATTATTGGACTCCAGATTTTCGCTTTGCTCTGTGAGAGCTACAGACCATTTTTCGGCGTCCTCGGGGTGGCCAGAGTCTTCGGCAACCGATGACAGAGTACGACAGATCGCGAACGACGCTTTGGAGCTCGAGTTCTGATGACCGGAAATCAAGTCTTCGACTCCCTGACTTGCGGCGGCGTAAATTTGCTGAAGAGATCGTCGAGTTCGTGTTCTTCGTACGAATGCACTGATGCATCTCGACACCGGGTCAAGTAGCTCCCTTTCGACATCCGGTTGGTGTCCCACCAGCTGCCACCACTGCTTGCGAATCTGGAGGCCGATCTTTTGCAATTGAAGAACAGCCTCCGGTGCAGGACTGAGATCTCTGTTGATCGCGATTGGATCTTGTTTGGAGCTCAGACTGGGGCACAGACCTATGATCGAGGAAGATAGAGCCTCAAGCAGCCTGCCAGCTTTGGCGTTGTCCTTGGATGTTTGACCTTGTAGATTGATGAGGGCTGCAGGGCTCATCGGTTGCGTAGGATCCAAGAACTCAACACATGCCTCGATAGTCGCTGGCTTCGATGGTGAAGCTATCACGCGAAGGACCAGACTTTGGTATGTGATTGCCAAAGTCAAGACAGCAGGTTGCTTTTCGACGTCAATGTTGACTTGCAACAGACCCGCTAAAGTCTCTTTCTCCGGCGGTGAGGAAGGCCTGATTTTGCCTGCAGATTCCAGCCTTCCTTTCACAATGCGCAGCTCCTTGATCGCGAGAGATTCCAGTCCGAGCGACAGCAACTTGCCCACTAATGCTAACATTCCATTTTCAAGTTGAAGAGGTGGCAGTTCCCTGACGCCCAATTGCTTTGTGTTTGCGGAGCGGAGGAAGGAGAATGCCAGTCTTGAGCATTCGCCAGTGGCCAGGATATGCGGTGTAGGATCGTCGTTACCAGCTGAAGTTTTGTGCGAGGGCTTCTGTAATGAGTTTCCGGACTTTTGGGGAGTTGCTGGAGCAGGGGTAGAGTTGCCGGATCTCGGTTGCAGTGCGCGTTGCGACGACGAAGATGTCGTGCGGCTGAGACGTCTGGGTGTTCCAGGTGATGCTGTGGCCGTAGTTGCAACCTTCTGCTTTGATTGGGCCTTGAGGGCGTCTGAAAGCACCTTCAATGTCAAGTTGACGATCTCGGTGGCGAGTGTATAGCGTTCACGAGGCGCAAGCGAGCGGGAGCCATCCTTGTGTACTTCGATCGTGTTCGTCCTGCTCGGTGCCCTGGTTCCAGATTTGGTGGTGACTGTAGGCCTTCTTGCTGTCGTCTTGCTATCTTCGCCGCTCTTTGCAGTTGTCTTTGCTTTCGTCTCCGAGCTCAGCAAACTTTGGAGCGTTGTTACGGTCGAGGCTGTTGCATTTCCAGTTGATATAGCAGTCCGCACCGCCTTCGATTGCGCGTGTGGTGTACTCATAATGACAGTTTCCCTTCGCTGTAGCACTTAATACCACACATCCATGTCGCGCAATGTATGCAAGTATGCAAGTATGTCCAGTAGCCTATCACCACGAAGTCTAAAGTTGTCTCGCCGGAGGTCAACAAACAAACAGAGCGCAAGCGCCGGCTTCGAACGGTCCGAAAAAGCTTCGGCCAACGAAACCCGCCCTTAGCTCGACCACTCCGCCTTCACGATCAGCTCCTACGCCCGGAAGAATGTCAACTCCACGATGGCACCCTCAAGAGCCCTTCGACAATCGCTGAACAGCTTCTCACAATGCGCGCGACCATACACAGCCCCGCGCAGAGGATTCGCGACCACCGTCCGGTCACAGAATGAAGGCTCATCACATCTCCCGCGAGTCGCAAGCCCGTCATTCTGGCGCTCGCTCGTCCCCAAGGCCCTAAGAAGCGACGGCGAGGCCGGTCCCAAAAAGCTGAAATCTAAAGGATGGAACCCGGCGACCATCTTCATCGTACTGGGCATTCTGGTGGGATCCAACGCGATCAACATCCTAGCTCTGCGCAGGGAAATGCTGAATTTCAGCCGCAAGACGGAGGCCAAGTTGACGGTGCTGCGGGAGGTCTTGCAGCGCGTCAAGAACGGGGAGGATGTGGATGTCGAGAGGATGCTGGGGACGGGGAATCCTGAGCAGGAGAAGGAATGGGAGAATGTCATGAATGAGATTGAGAATACGGACATGTTGGCTGAGGCTAGGAGGAAACGGGAGGCGAAGGAGGCTGCGAGAGAGGGTGCGAGGGCCGCTGCGCAAGAGACGGCTGCTAAGGAGCAGGCGAGTGATGGGAACGGTGGTGCTGAGGGAGGGGATGGTGCGAGCAACAAGAGGCCGAGATTTATGATGTGAGAGGACTTCGGTCTGGGGTCTGATGCTCGTATTGACGAGGAATTCTTGCAATCGACAAGACGATCTGGCGCGAGTCTCACAAGCGGCGAGGCTACAGTGACCAGATTGCTTGTTTGCTGTGAGCCATCGAGTGAGCTACACTGAAGAAGCCGCTCTGGGACCAAGCATATTTGGCTCACAGATGTTACGTGTGGATGAGGCGACTGGTTGATGCAAATACGGAGCATGTGCCTTTTTGCTTGTGCATTTGAAGCAGAGCATAATGAACAAACGTCGAAGGAAACCTCTTGTATAATATGTGTTGTACTATATGATCGAAATTTACGCTCATGAAAGAAGTACTTGCGTCACATGCGTGACTCCGGGCAGTTGGTATGGTTCACTCCATGATTCTCAAACGTACCCTCGTTCCAAAGATTACATGCCAACATCCATGTAATATCCAGCATGTGATGAAAGTGGATTTTGATGCAAGTGATTGTAAGGCATATGAATTGCTATAACGGGAGCGGGCCAGACCCGAGACACGGGGCGCGCGCGCGTCGTTCCTTCCCCTTGCGGCGTCAGTGAGACAAAGCTCCAAACTTTCAAAACGCAGCCTCGTCGCCTCATCATCCTCTGCCTCTCTCTACCAAACAGCCTGCCTTTCCTTTCCACGACATCACCTCCATCCTCTTTCTCCCTCTGCATCAAACAACTTCATTGCGCCGCGACACTCCTTCAGTCCCCATTCTATACCTAACCACTCACAACAGCCATGGCCGATCTCGACTCTTACGACAACGAGCCGCGCACTTATGACGGTACGCACCACCAACACCACACCTACGGGCCTCTGCCTCATCGTCGCCGCCCTTACCCTTCTCAAGACCTCGCATACTATCATGCGAGCTCTGATTCATGGACCCGTACCACTGGGGGTGAATTCAACATCATTCCTCACTACGGCCAATGCTGGCACGCGACATCCTCAACAACAAACACCTACTAACATTCACTTAGACTACCCGCGCGGTGGTGAGCGCTCGCGCTCTCGCTCCCCCGGCGCCGACCGCGACGGCGACACCCGCATCCGCGACGATCCATACAACGGCCGCAGTGAACGGTAAGTCTCATCAGTGCGCCTCGAAGCCTTCACACCAAACTAACGCACTTGCGCAGTGACGTCCCCCCGCCGCGCCAGAACGGCGGCGAGCGCAGCGAGCGTGGCGGCGACCAGGGCGAAGTCAACCCTGGCTCCAACCTTTTCGTGACCGGCATCCACCCCCGCCTGACTGAGGAGGAGATCACCGTCCTCTTCGAGAAGCACGGCAGAGTCGAGAAGTGCAACATCATGCGCGACCCCCACACCCGCGAGAGCCGTGGCTTTGGCTTCGTCAAGATGGTCGCCTCCGAGGACGCCGACGCGGCCAAGGATGCTCTCCAGGGTGAAGTCTACGAAGGAAGAACTCTCAGCATCGAGAAGGCCAGGCGTGCTCGCCCCAGGACTCCGACTCCTGGCAAGTACTTCGGCCCTCCCAAGCGCGAGGACAGAGGCCCGCGCGGTGGCTTCAGGGACCGCTACGACGTACGCATTTGCAGCTCAACTCAAACGACCTACGAATCTCACTAACCCATCGCAGGACCGTGGAGACCGTGGCTACGGCAGGCGCTACGACGACCGTGGCCCGCGCGGCGGATACAGAGACCGCTACGACGTAAGTTGACGCTTCATCTCGACATACATCAGAGCTTCACTGACACCACCTTAGGACCGCGGCTATGGCAGGCGCTACGACGATGGCCCGCGCGTTGACCGCTACCGTGACGACCGCTACGGCGACCGCGGTGACCGCGGTGGCGACCGTCGTGGTGGCTACGGCGGCTACGACAGGGCTCCTCGCGGACCGCCAGCCGACAGGAGCGGCTACGGCGCCGAGCCTTCTGGTGGCGCCCCTCCGGCGCCTCGCGACTACGACGACCGTCGCCGCTACGACTAGGCGCCTGTGTGCGTTTCATAGCGTCGCCTCGTTCTTCTACTAACAAATCAGGCTTATTGCGACCTATCTCGCAAAAGGACACGAGAGAACGGCAGGTGCTTTTCAGATTGCGACATTCGCGGCGGACAGACGACGGCTGCGACCATTTCCTCAGTGTAATACTACAGCTTCCTTCCTCCTGGTGCGACTACAATCATGTTTTAATTACACGCCACAGAGCGTTTTGCGGCAGACGGGCTTGAATTACCCTGGCGACGGCGTTTTCGCAGGGCACCAGAATGACTATCGGTTTTGCGGCTTTTCGGCACTCAGTAGAAACGATCACTCAGCCTTTCCTTCCATACCATCGCGCTCGTCTCGACCTCGTACAGCCACCTCACCATGCGATACTTGCTGCTATCTCTAGTTCGGCATCGCATTCTTTTCAACATTTCATGCACGACT